>JAQBSW010011876.1:0-18568 GCA_029291075.1 Eudiplozoon nipponicum
TGTAACGACACAAATCAATCGCCGACATATTGCGTAAATTAAATTCAAATTTATTTACGTTGCACCAATGAGAAAAAGCAAATTGCCGTTTAACCACGTCTAACCACGTTTAACCAATAGTATGCAAGTACACATATTGCATGCTATTTAAGCACGGTAATTTACCATGCAAGTCAGTTGTGGCATTTGCCTTCTACCTGCTTCACGCGTGTGCGTTCTGTCGGTTGTCAATACGTGTGCGCTCTGTCGGCTGTCAGTATCTACTCATCTTGTTGCGGGATACCGGAGAGACGAGCCAATTGAGTGCAGGACCTGCAGGACACCATCCACAACACGATCACAGCTCAACCACGGGAGCAACAAATCAACCAGAGTCCACCCAAGGCTCTAGGACATCTTCAACGCAGAATACTTAAAGCGAACGCATTACCCGGCCCTCTTAAGGGCCCCCATATCAGTAACTAATCTCTATTCAGAGCACCTTAACCGAGTTTGTAACGTCGTACGGCATTTACTTGAAGCCGGGGCGTTTACAACCTCGTTTACATATCTGTTTTAACAGGGCGGCTATTTAAAATTGCCATCGTATCATTCCATGGTATAAATAAATAAATACCTAAATAAAAGTGGAGACTTTTGTAATTTTCATTTACTTTAAATCTTTTTAGATATTTATTCAGTTTTTTGTATTTTTTACGTTTATTTTTTTAATTTGTCACTGTGGCCTAAATGTTCTATTACCATAAAATTTATAGTATTCATTTAGTCGGCTCATTGTGCTGAATCATTGTGTAATGGACTTTTTGTTTCCTTCAACCTACAGCGAAGAGAAATGTGATGTCGCTTCGTCCCTGCGATCTTCGGAAATCTCCACTGGTGTAATTTTTAAAGATTTTATTTGAGTTTTTATTCTGAATAGTTTTTATACTTAACTTTTTACTTGATTGATAAAATAGAATTAATAATAGTAATAAATTTATTTGGCAAAAAGGCCAATAGGCCCAACAATTGAGTGATAAATTACATATCAAATGTGGGATATGTAGAGTTGAATGAAATTGTGGCTAGCAAAGTATTTAACGAAAAATGGATGAAGAGTTGTGAAAGTGGGGTGCTTTCATCAACTTCGTGATAGTTCGTTGTGAGGAGAAGGAGATTCCATTTGACTAGGTAAGGATCGTGAAGAGTCAGAGTATCAATGTAGGGTTTACTGTTGTCGAATGAACAAATTTGAGACTGAGTTAGAAGACGAAGAAGGGCCAGCTACAGACATCGACCGTCGAACTTCTTTGTCGTAATTTTCGAGTTTCTGTAGGGTAGTTTTGGCTAAGATAAAGTCGAATAGATTGAAGCTTGTGGAGAATCAAAATATCAGTTTCACGTATGGGGTTCACTGGCCTCAGCTGAGTGAGGTTAGGACTGTTAGAAGGCTAAGATGGTCCAGCAGACTTCCAGTTTCCGATCGTTTGCTGAAACAAAATGAAGAGAATTAGTAGAGCAGATCATGGCAAAGTACTTAATATTTGTATGCGGTAATAAATTGTATTTGGGAGCCCAGATTTGACGTTTAGAAACAAAGGCGACCTGTCGAGATTAGAAACTGAGCAAGAAGAAACTTAACGCTCCGAAACTAGTTAAAAGATTAGGGGTAAAAAATTATTATGAATGAAGAAGGAACCAGTTGCGCTTCCAATCAAAGTTCTCGTTTAGAAATTTGTTAAAGTGAGTATGAGCCGTCTTCTTTAACTCTAACTAGGGTAGGAGCTTAATTTCCGCAGATAGTGCGTTGAGTAAACGTGTGGCTTTGTATAAGAAATAGATTTTGTTAAATATTTTGAGACTGGTTGGAATTGAAGAGTTGCTATAGCGTGTAACGGAGTGGTGACTTGGGTGAGCGAAATTTAACAGTGATAGGCAAGTTGTGATCTTATGAATGAAAGAGATGACTCGTAAGTGTCGGCGAAACCATAGCAGGTAAAGATTAGACAGGAGCAGGAGTTCCCGATAAGACTGGCTGTGATGGAAGACACGCTTTAAAAATCTAGCAGAAACCTGTTCGATGGTGTAAGAGGAGGCTATTGTGAGAGGGCAGTAAAATTCGCTAGCATATGGCATGAGAGACATGACATAGACCTTAAATAATATGAGTTGGAGAGTGGGATTGATAGTCTTAAAGCAGATCAAACGGGCCCACTTAAAGAGTTCGGAAGTAGTTTGTTTAAGATGTAAGACGTCTAGGGATTTAGAAAATTAGATACCAAGGTACTTGGCCGAGTCAATTATTTCAATATCAAGGGAACGATTTGTGTTTGGGAGAGAATCGAATGGAGTGAAGGTAAGTTTCATCAGATGAGTATTGTCTGGATTTAGCTTAAGACGAATTCTGCTAAGCTGCGAGTGTAGCGAAGGTAAAATCTGAGTGATAAGAGGTGAGGAAGAGTTGGATGTGGGGTTGCTGAATACCATTACCATTTCATCTGCATATTTGAACAGGTTGTCATCAACCTGCACCTGTGCTAGTGTAAGATTGAAAAGTATAGGACCAAGTACAGAATCCTGGGGGACTGCAGATCGGGGCCAGGTGAATGACGAGTTTGATAGTTAATTAGCTTTTCTATCAATATTAGATATTAATGTTGTAATTCAGTTAATTATCGACAGTCTTCATTTTGATTGAACATAAATTTATACTACTGAATTTTAATAATGGCTTGGTAGCGACGTGAGTCAAAATTTAATCTAATTGCTTAACTTTTTTATGATGCAGTCCTCAAATTATGTTGCATATGTTTATACTGTTTCCTTTATGTCATGCATTTCCATTGCGTAAAACGATGTTATCAATTTAATGTTTGCGGATGTAAAATTAAAACTAATTCCCTTTTACTAATTTTGTCGTCAGATCGTGACAGAATAACTAGCAGAAGCTCAGTTGCAAAGCTACTGAAGGTAAAACTTGGTCGAAATTTTAAGAACAATTAGATAATCTTTGACTAGTTTAACTTCTAAGATAGTAGGCCAATCCATGCCAAAGTGCGCATTAAGTTATCCTAGGTTCACCTTTTTATAAACCTTTAATTACAGGTTTAATGACAAGTCTTTCCTCAGAAGCGGCGACAAAGTTAAGATCACTTTTCGACTAACTATGAATTTAAAACAGCAAGAAATATTAAAGCTTTCATTGTGTCTAAACACAGCTTTTAAACTTTAGTTAATGTTTAAAATAACAGAAATCGCAAATCTCAAATTTGGCTTTCAATTGCAGTTGTACTATTCATTTTGAACTATTACTTGCCTGTACCATATTATTATATTTTTATGAAAGTTAATAGGATCCTGTTAAGAGAAATCATTTGTTTTATTGTGATACATAAGGCAAGTTCTAGTTTATAAATCTGCTGCGAAATATGGAATGCAATCTTAATTCTAAAGCGTCACATTGCTGCAGATCCTGATTATTTGCTAATGACAATTCGTAATAAGATTTATAATCTCCTTCGTAATACATTGGAAGACAGAACATTGGCGGTTGTTAAATGACAAGTTCAACATTATTCTAGTCTTCAACTAAATCAGGCGTAATTTAGGAGTTAATCATAGTGGTATACGCCCACTTCAGTCGTATCTGGGTTGATTTCGATTACTTTTCTGTCTCAACGCGTCGTGTGAATCACGTATTTGAGAAGGACAATGCATTTTGCTCAGGACGAAGTTTTACAGCTATTATTTTACTCTTAGTCTATGTCATGATAAGCGTATTCTTTATGAATATCAAAATAGCCGTATTTCTATGATTCGGTGACTCTTTTTACTCAGTAGATCGCAATTCATCACCAGACAGTCTATCCAGAAATGGTATGTTCGCTAAATTAGGAGACTTGATGCCCCTTCCTTACAGAAATATTCGCTTACATCAGGGACTTCATTATACTTTGAACTTTTTTATCATCATTAGATGCGTATGTCTAGGATGTCTACTTTCGATATTTTGATTAATGTTGTAGCATTTACTTGACTTAACAGTTGCAACTGAGTACTGCCACAAAGGAATTTCCATATTATGTTGTTGCAACAGGCGTGAAAAATTTATTGCGTCTTGGATGTATGAAAAAGTGTTATTGCGTATTATAATGTGTTCAGGAATAATACATAGGAACATGGCATGTTATAAACAGAGTTTTGGAGCGATTGTACATCATTGTCAGTATAAAATTCTTAGTCAAATCATTTAACGCGATGTGCAATACTTGACATTGGTAAATGAGACGAAAATATTCGTTGTCTTGATTCTCCACGATTTGCATTCGTGGGTAGTTGCTTTGTACGACCAGTTTCGCAAAGATATAATCGATCCCATTTCCAAGTAGGCATCGAGTTCGTCTTCGTGGTGACTGGATTCAGATTCGTCCCTTTCCTCCGAAGGTTTCAACGCCGTGCATACTAACCACTGGAAATGAGGTAAAATCTAATCTACGTTAACTGGCTTCAACATCGTTCATACTAAACACTATAAATAAGGTACGATCTAATCCTCGTTGACAGTGGTTAGTATGAATGATGTTGAAGCCTACGGTAGAAAGGGACCAATCAGAATCCAGCCACAACGAAGACGAACTCGATAAGTACTTGGAATTGCGGATCAATAGGATCATTGCGAAACTGATAATGCAAAGCGAATACCCACAAATACAAATCTTAGAGAATCAAGTTTTGACGCTCGAACTGCGCAACCATTCAAGAAATGTATTCTTTATGTGTTTGTTAAGCTTATGGAATGTAGATTTTAATCATACACAAAAATAATAAATACGGTATAACAGTGTTGCAAATTGAAAAGAAATGTCAACTGGATCTTATCATTCAACCATACGATGGTAATAGGCATCCTAATGTTATATTACGGCCGATATATAGATCTGAAATTCATTTGCTTTACTTAGATGGAGATAATTACCGAAACAAAGCAACAACACGATCGTGACCATAGCGACTTCAAGGCAGTTCAACACCGATGATGCAGCTTCCTTGAGATAATAACTGCATCACTTCAATAACAAGACTAAACCTTGCAGTTAACTCTGCTAATCTAAGATAAGACAGTTACGTAGATTACTAATAGAAATTTGCGACAAAATTGTCATTAGATACAATTTCATTCTATATCGCATAGAGTTTCAAATTAGGAACTATTGTTAGCATAGAGATTCCATCATGAAAGACAACCTGGGTCTACACAGTCAAATCAGATTTTGATTCACTTTATTCGTTTTTTACATGACAACAAAACGTTTGTGGGATATTTTTTACGTCAAATAACAAAACACTTATTGCTCTATATGAATACATAAAAGCATGGTTAAAATTGCGCAATAGTGATTTTGGTCCTTTTGGTCAACTTATTTATAGGAGAAATAAAGCAAAATTTATTTTCGTTTAAATATTGAAAAAACAATGCACATTAAAAGTAAACACAAATATATCAGTCCAAAATGTTCGAAAAGAAGTAACGCGACTAAGCACAGTTTTGAATGGGTTTTGGGAAGCCACTTGGTAATGCCATTTCATGAACAAATTATTTATAGTTGCGTAGTTCTAGATAAAGTCTATTTATTTCGGCTACATTTCTGATATATATACCTCGTTGCAATGAACTTCTGTATATGCATTTGGTTAGTAGGTATTGCGTACATAGTAATAAATTTGTTCAATTGATACCGGAGGATACATGTAAGTCAACGTGAACATAATCTAATAAAAATGCGACACATTTCTTGACAAAAGATATAGTTGGTATAAGTCATAGTACTGGCTCCTGATAAGTAGCTAGTAAACTCGCAACACATTTGTAAATGAGATTATACCTTTCCTTCGTGCTGACATTGGCTTATCCTTTTGTCCAATGTAAATTAAATTATTACTAGGTGCGAAACAGCTAATAAATAACTGCTTTTATATTAATTTTCCGCAAGAAATAGTAAATAACTATTATATTTAATTGAATTATGTCATGATTACTGCAAAGTGCGATAAGTGATATCGATCCGGGCATGAGTGTATGTGTTTTTCTAGAATAACTGATGCTCAATAGTTGTAATTCTCAATTTTGGTGAAATTTAGCATATCTTGAAATCCATTGTGTGTACCATGTACCGAATCGAAAACTATCTTGTTGGTACTATGTACTGACTAGGAAACCATAGTGTTAGCATCCATTACGGACTCGGTATATATTATTAATGGCGAGTTGGCTTTAAAATCGTGTTGTCGAAGTTAACACCACTATTGTTGGTATACACGTTCGTATAGGAGATTGTACCGTCCAGTTGACCAATATTAATTGTCAATATAATGGGTACAGGGTGTAATATCGGCTCCTACTGATGAATCTCCGATAAGCAAGAAATGCATGTGGAAATCAGATGATATCTTGCGTTCATGCTGACTTTGGTTTATCCTTCTGGCCATGCTCGAACAAATTTGTTATTATTTGCGCAACATCTAACACGAAATTACATATCGATTCACATTTGTATAAAACCTTTAGTTTATACTAATTTTGGCATAGCCTCCTGGTCCTGTGTGAACGAACTTTTTAGTTGGCACGCAAAACAAATATATAATTTGATGCATATTAATTCGCCGCAACAAATAATATATAATTAACGTAAAATAATGTTTGCAACTATTCTTCGTTAAAAATATGAATAATTATATTATATTTACAGCTTTATGTATTTTTGGGAATTGTTTAAAAAATTATCTTAAACGAAGTGTAGTTTGTAATAAATATATTCTTTATCTTTAACGTTTTGGTTATCGTACTTAATAACTTTTTCAAATTATCTTTCAGACTACTTTGGTAGCGTGTACGTATGTTGATGGCGTGATAATTGGCGCAGATACTCGAACCGCTTCAGAGTAAGCTTGAATGTTACTTTATTATAACAATGTTCGGAATAGCGATGCTATCTACCTAGTAATGGAGCTGAAAGCGCCTCCCAGCTGTCTGATGGTCTTCCTAGTGAATTAATTACATGATTAATCTATTTCTCGTAACGTTAAGAATCTACTTCGCTAGTCTGTCAGTTGTGCACGACTGACGAAGTGCACATGCGCTGTTCTAGAGAGAACAATTATTTTAATTGCTGACCAATTACCAAAGCAAATAACAAACAAATAGTTTATATTTCGCATATCTATCCAAAAGTTCACTATTATTGTTGCATGAGAGCTTAACATTTATCTGCCACAATAATAAAATATTTTGTCTTGTAGGTGCTAAACTTTAGCATAACTAAGAAAGTCTATCTTCTGCATCTTGGTGGGTGTAATCAATTAGAACAAAGGGATCACATTGATATTCTGCAGTCTGTGAAGTTTTGCAGACCACTTTTACGCACTGGCAATTTTTTTCGAGCATCCAAGTCAAGTAGCTTAGTTTATTTTTAGACGTTGACAGGTTTACCTATCTTGGCAGTTCTATCAGTATAATTGACAAGATGAGTATGTAAATCGTTCACATTCGGAGACGTATCTTTAAATCAGCTAACAAGTACTTCTCGTTAGACAAACTAAGACTATCAATTGCATTGGCTCGATCAGGTTTTATGTATACCTTCAGATCGAATGCTCAAAAGAACGTTATTCTCTCATCTAGTGCAAAGTTGACCTAAGAAACAAGGTGGAGAGATTTTGACATGGCAGAACTATCTAAAGTCAACTACATTAAAATTGGGTAGCATGAAACCCGCTTGTCTGTGAGGATCGGAAATATGTGTGCATCCTAGTTTTTAGTTGTAAAACTACCTGATAGTGCATCTAGTGGATCTCAGTAGCGATCATATTGCAGATTTATAGTAGACTCATTTTCGTAACTTTCTTTTGTAATTGGCAGAATTAGCTGCAAGGTTTAGTTGTGCTTATGACGCGATAGTGGCGTAATCGAAATGAAAATGTATTGCCGGACTCACCGTACCTTGAAACTGACTTGACCATAATGGTGTGTGTAGGTTTGATTTGCGTCGATTCTGATATATCTAGGTAAACATAATCATGTTAATTAAATACTCCCTCTCCAAAATCTCTCATTTAATAATATTTTGTGCTAAATTAATACTCTATTGTTATTACATTTTCTAAACTATTTTATTTATTAAAAATGAGATCTCAAATTAAATTTCATTTCCTCATGGTTATATGGCAGTGAAACACCAGTTACTAACAATTTTTGTATTATTGTCCGTGATGATAATGATGGTATTGGTAATGGTGGTCGTAATGTTGATGATGCTTATGCTGATGATGTAGGAATCTATATTTATGTTGACCTGAAATTTGACAATTAAATGAATTTAAACTAATAAGCGTCTGTCTACCAAACAGTGGATTAAAAGAAGATATTTTAATTTAGCAAGATGAAGCCTTTCGTTTTAGAAAGAATTTTTGCAAGATTTTTCAGAATTATTTTTTAACTTCGTAATACTTTAAACCGAACACTGGTAAACTTTATGAATAAATAATGATGCATTGTAGGCAAATTGTTTGCTAAGCATTTATACTTTCAATATTACTTTGGTTCTTTGTCTTACAATTTCTGTTTAACGAAGTACATTGATATATAACCTGTATGTTAAAAATTATTCTACAGGGGTTTTAACTGTTTCAATAATATTCACTAATTTTATGTATATTCTTTTGAAATGCTTGCGTTTCTTCTTGCATAATATAGTGTTTATGTAAGCAACCGCTTTACAGACAAACTAACACCAGTATCGAATAAAATATTTTGCTGTCGTTCGGGGTCAGCTGCTGACACTCAAGCACTTACTGATGTCGTGAAGTATCAAATGGATTTCCATAGAATGAAAATGAATCGTGATCCCTATGTGGTCGAGGTTGCTACTGTATTTCGCGACTATTCTTATAGCAACCGTGATCAGTTAATGGCGGGTATATTTATCGCCGGGTATGATGAAATTGGTGGTGGACAGGTAATTAATCACGTCACTATTATCTTCATTCATTTGTAAAGACGAATCTGCAGTGTCTTGCTATATGTTGCATTAGATACATTGCTTCAATGTGGTTAACATTTTTTCGTTTCATTACATCGATATATTTAGTTAGCTTACTTAGCCTATGATACTATAAGTTTAAGTTTATCCAAGTGGCTTATCTTCAGTGAACTCTAAATTTATTTGAAATTATTATTGTGTTGTCATACAAAAAAATTAAATAATAATGGTATAATTTTCTTATGTTATTCAGCCTACTTCAGTGAAAAACCCGACACTAGGCAGAGTAACAAGCGTCAAATAAATGACTTTTTCTTCAAAACTACACTATTGTAATGGCCTTTTTAATATGAAAAAAATTGTATTTAATCGTATTTATAATCTGCTTGCAGTTCACTATTTTTATCATAATGTAGCGAATAGATATGATTCGGTTGAGATAATCTTTCGAACATGTTTTTCTGTTTCCATCCAAAGTCCACAGCGTGTATAGCGTATTAATTGTAAGTTATGGCAGTCTTGATTACTGTCATGCCTTCAATAAATATTGGTATTCAAAAACTCCAATTATAAACATATGCTTAAATTTATTTGTTTGATTGATACGTACCAATTTCTAAAGTTTCATTAAGATAAAATTATTCTTATGGCCAACATGCGTGCAACAATTTTAAATGCTATTAATGATACCAATAAGGATGCACCCGTTCTACTGGATGAATTTACTTTTCTAAATTATACAAAGCTTAGCTTATACTGACAAATGTATGTATATAAAATGACTGGTGTTTGCATCAAGATTGTGCCCTTCATAATAGCTGTGGATATGATTGGTACAAATGTTCTTATAATTTATCTTGATAATAAGCATTTATTGCTTAGCTACTGCACTACCATTGTTCAATGTCTCAGTATAAATAAAGGTAGGCTAGTCAATCCAATTAATGGGCTGTGAATTTATATGGTTTCGTACAAACGTGGCGTTTTTACTTTTTTAAATTGAAAGGAAGCTCTATTACTGATGCTGATTTGTCTTGTGGTTGACTCGGTCTAGATTGCGCTCAGTAGAGATCTAGCTGGCCTTGCTTTATGATCACCCATGTTTGGGTGTTTATTCGGATTCTCAGAAAGGTGATACTTGTTTTTTCATCCAGTCTTGACAATATTACCCGCAGCTGTGCTGTCAAGGCGTTTATCTGTGTTATGATATCGTCAACACAAATGAGTACATTAACTGCAGATTTATGGCCAAATAGGTCAAGACCGAATGAAGAACTAATTGTGAGCTCTGATGGAATCAGGATAACGGACCCGTCAAACATTGATGATCATAATGCCTCGTTTCCGTTTTATATTTTAGTATGGCTCTTCATCTGAGTTATATCAACTCATACCTATTTCCTAATTCTTATTTAGATGATCTTGTTTTAAATTTTCATTCTTAAATATAAAATAAAAAAAAATTTTTTTCTTTTTGTCCTTGTGATACTAAGGCATAAATACTCGAAATTTATGAATGATTTAAACATATATTATTGAATTTATCGTGTGTGTAAACGTATTTATTTATACCTCCATGCTTATATATTTTTTTTAGATTTACTCTGTACCCTTAGGAGGAATGCTTATTAAAAAAAATTGCGCCTTCGGGGGCTCTGGCAGTACGTATATTCAAGGATATCAGGATTTAAAGTATAAACCTAATATGACGAGAGATGAATGCCTTGAATTCATAAAAAACGGTATGTTTCGTCACCCATTCAAGGAACTTAAACTTTTTCTTTAAATATATATCTTTGTTCAACTTGCCGCTTTTTGGAAATCTTTGGCAGTGCTATTTTTGCTCAATTAAGCTAATACTTTATATACGTAACGAATAATCGAACAATGAATTTTAAAATTTATTTTAAGTTTATGTGTAAAACAGTGCTTTTCTGTTTTTATTTTCGACAAATGGAATTCCTGGAGACTTTCTATTTTTATAAGTATCAATTCCAAGTTATTTACATCAAATAGGATGTTGGTCTTCCGGTGTGTCTTGGTGACATTGGGTATGACGGGCTACAAATGCAGCGCTTGAAAGCTTTATTTGTTCTGTGCTTCGCCAGCCAAGCGTTCGAGCGCGAAATTTACAGGTGGAATACTTGAATCCGCCTACTATTTGAAGATACGTCAATGTAGAATTTGTTAGGGAGCAATGTTTACGTTGCCTGTGCCAATTTTCGAAAAGGCTAGCTACCCATCCTGCTTGGTAGGCTATTGAGCTAACTCTACTTGAAGAGGAAGGACACATATCTATTGGCTGAAAACTATTATTTTCAGTGTGGACGACCCGATCACGTCGCACCATACCCTCACTAACCAAGAGATGTTTCAATGGACGATAACAGTTTTCTTACGAAAATCTCTGGTTAATTCTACCCACTACGCATTGATGTTTGGTGCCAATAGTGTGTGTAGGTATACAAATGTCAAATGTTAAACGAATACCTGTTTTCCGTTTCAAAAGTGAGTATACAAGTAAGTTCATTTATGTGAAAGCATTAAATAAGACTCCATTTAAAATAGTCGTTTGCTTAATTGGTGCTACTTTAATATTTAGTTATTGTCATTTACTTTTGAATTATTTTAGAAAATAAGCAGCATCTAGCTAGATTCTGGGATATGTGGTTCTAGCTATAAGTGATCTTAGGAAGCCAAGATTGCTTGGGGTAATTGACAATGTTTGAATTGGGCTTGGCATAAAAAACAGCTCTTTTTAGTTAATTGGCTATAGATAAAGTTGATCTTTTCATGTATTTTGTGTCTTAAAGTTTGGGAACATTGTAGTATAGAATTTGGTTCTCAATTTTGCGTTATTTTAACCGTAATTAATTAAAAACGGTTACAAATAAGCATTTAAGCATTGATATTTAACCTTAAACAATAACATACTATATGTGAAAAATATTATCCATGTGTTGTCAAAGAACACATTATTTCGTCAGTTCCCACAATCTGATTAAGAATTTTATTTTCCAGTCTAAAAAATATCAAAAGTGAATCCTCACGCGTACAGAGCATTATCATTCTACTATTACTAGATTGAACTCGTTCTTGTTAGCATTTGGACTTTCCCTCCATTCTTGATGTTTTTGATTTTGACAACGTGTGCCGTACTGTTTGAATTAGTAGATCTGATCACAACATCTTGATCTTAAAAGTATGATAAAAGTTTAATGCTACGTGCGAACAGCCGCGAAAATATATTGTGCATAAAAGATCCCTAACAAATATTGAATTGGAAATTTAACTTATAAAACCTATCAAAAGTAATTTCTGCTAGCAGCCCTAATACACTAGCATATTTGCTGTACATCTGTCAAATGTTGTGCATTCACTATTTGGAAATCTGAGAAAATACCGATTTGTGTTGCGCAAATGTCATCATAATAGTAGTAAATATGTTATTTGTATCGTCATCTGTGTAACTTTTGAACTCCGGTTTATATTAAGTATAAGGTGTAGTGTGCTGTAAAAATGCAATGTAACTAAATTTATATGTTTATGACTGTAGTATTAACTCACTAAAGATAGATCAGACAGAATTTGGCACATATTTATGCTAAATATAACGTCGATCTGATGCGTGTTACCGGATCGATGAAAAGTCAGTTAATGCGAATGGCATGCGTCAGCGCGACTATACTTATAATCCATTCTGAATTTGACACGTTCTTTTGGTCCCATATTGAATAAATTGACATTAGCTACGTTGGGCCTGATGCATGAGGATTGGTCGACCTGACATTTTTACGGTTCATGTCTAATTATATCTGCTTTTTATAGTTATTTGACAGAGAAGCATTAAATTTTTATGTTTAGTTCTTGATAATTGTTAATTCAATGCGTCTTCGATTATTTTCTTATTTTTAGCTGTCACATTGGCAATTTTGCGTGATGGCTCCAGTGGTGGTTGCATCCGAATGGCATGTATTGACAAAAATGGCGTGGAACGTTTTCTTGTAAAAGGAAACTCTCTCGAGGAATTTTCTCGTGATGTGTGTCTGTATTAACTTGGTTTTCAAAAATAAACTTTTTATTTTAAAACAGTGTTATTTCATGTATAGAAATGAAATTTTATGAGTGTTTATGTTCATAAAATTGCATAATGAAGAGTGATTTTAAAAATATGATAATTATTTGAATCTCTACCTGTACAGATAATGTTGGAAAACTTGGTTTATTTAGAACCTTAGTCTCTTTTTGAGGCTTCTGCTACGGCACAAAAATATGTCTATTTTTATTAACAGGTGGTATTATGTGCGCATTTTTAAGTCTTCAGATCTATATTTAAAATTTTTATTATAATGAGTGGAACATGAAATTGGAAAATTTGAATATATTTTGTTCAAGACGAATTTCTTTAAGGAATATGCAACTCCAGAAACGTATACTAGTTGCAGCTTCACTAGGGATTCTCCAGTATAAAAATCAATACGCGAGCTGATATCTTGGCTTCAGGCACGACGCAGTTTACTCCGGCCAACTAATAACGGAAATTGCAAAAGAATCACCATCAGGCAATGCCACATACCATACTGGGTTGCCGGCCGTGAGATGTGATTTGAACGTGAACCCCACCGTACAGACTGGCGGATCCTTTGTTACTCATTTGGAATTTAATGACTTTAGCTGCATTTGTAGTGTCAAATTCTGTCCGCCTTATTTTTTCTTCAATCTGCAACTAGCAGAAAGAATAGATCTATATTGGGAAATCTAATTCAAGGTATATGAAAAACGTGACCGTGTGAGCGCAATTTATGAATCCATATTTGTTTATCTAACCATGAGTACTTCTTCACTGAACCAGAAATAGTCTACAAATATTAGCGTTGCTCATTCGTTTATGATAATCTGGTTTGTGCTTCTCAAAGAACGATTGAATGACTGTAACCGTCCAAAAATCTTCAACTTTCAATAGAGAATTTTCACTTGCGTATGCTAATACTGCTACATTATACACAATATTTGGAGCAGGTTGAGATACTTGGGTTTCGCCATAAATAACGATCTTCATATCAACCTCGTTGCTTATATTGCCTCAGTTATTGATACAACTACCAAGGTGTGCAAACCTTTCAAATACATCCAGATCTTCATATTGCGGCTACAGATTTTTTGTGTTGAGTGTTTCTTATATTTATTGTGTGAGAATTTCTTATCTGGTCTGTGAAGAATTTTGTTTTAGATATTAATATATTATCTGCATAGTCGAGATCGACTGATATATCACCAGAGTGAACTACGTCGCCAGCATCCTGAACGTTTGAAAGCCTATTGTTTATGACGGGCATCTAATGCAAAATTAAACAAATTTGGTGAAAGTGGGCATCTATGACGGACTCCACTGCCATGAGTAAAGTTGTATGCTAACTCATTGTAAATAAAAAATGGCCAGGTGATCCTATAAGCAGCTCGTATACCTTTTACAATTTTAATGGGCATCCCATTTTTAAGCACTATATCGAATAGAAAATAGCGATTTATTGAGTCTAGAAAGTTGGCTATTATGGGTCGACGATGAGCGTATCTTTGTTAAAGTAATAATATATAAACGACCTCGTACTGGCTGGAATCTTCATCGCTGTTAAGCGATTATAGCCAAGCGTTCAGACGGCGTAAGGTTATTGAAAAATAACCTAGAGACGACGGGTCAAACGTACACAACGATGGTTATCGAACGAATTACTATAACCTTTTTGGAAAGGAATGATGGCCTACAAACTCCAAGCAATCTGCATGGCCTCCTTGTTCCATATTATATGAAAATGGTTAGTCACTGCTCTAGAAATTATATTTTCACCATCCTTAAATTGGGTCAGAAACAATTCATCACGGCTTTCGGCGTTTAAAGGAGGATTACATTCCGTATTTCCAACTATGATGGGAGTTCGAGATTAGCGTTGAACATTGCAGTTACATGCATACTCTTGATCAAAACTGCTGCAGATGCGGAAGCGTACAGCAAACTTATTAAGACGACACATTTTTTACCATCTATTCGATTTTAGTTACAATCATTTATTGTTACACTTAATTTTGTTTTCGTGAATCTGTTCCGCAAATCCGTTCCATCAAACATTGGCTACTGCCTGACGTGATTGTTTGCCTTTTCGACCATCCTGTTACACAATTATTCACGATCGACTTTTGGGCTTCGCTTAAGTAGATGAAATTTAGCGCCTTGATTCGAGAATTTTCAGAGCCAACAATTCCACAGTCAGTGGTATCTGCCATGTGCACTGCGGATCTAATTTTAATCCAACTTTCATCACGAAGATCAAATAACTTCAGTATATTATTTTTATTGGAAAGACGGCTGTTTGTATTTGCTTACGTCTGTTTGATGTTTATTCCTGAGTGGAAATATTCGACGGATAATTGCGTTTTGCAGGTCGAAATACGTTTTCAAAAATGAACGACAGTCCAGTATGCAACGAATTGATACACGATTTATGTGAGTCTACATCTGTACAGAGGTTGCAGGGCGTCATTAAACTTAACGCCTTACACTACGTCAGAAGTTTTGGCTATTAAAGTATAAATTGTGCTCCGTGCAGCTATCCAACATTCGTTATAGTTACGCATTGAGCTCAAAGTATATCTGCTTCACACATGCGCACAACTTCAGAATTCATGTCAACTATAACTGCCTGTATTTGAATTTCTTGCTCTATTTAGAAAAGCATGTACCGGATTAAAAATCGCCTTTCAGTCGTATGTGCCGCAATATGTGGGATTATATGCAGACAAAATGTAAAGGAAACGATGATTAATGATTCTTGCATTAATTGTAGGGTTGGCTGTTTATAGGGATAACTTCAGCTCGTGAGCTAAGGAAAAAACTGACTCGCTCTTTTCTAGATTAAGAAAATTTCAAGTAACCAGAAGTCAGAGACTAATGACGCGTAGATAAGAATAGTGCATCCTGATATATAAAACTCGTAGGGTCCTGGATTCTATTTGCGGATGAGAAACTTACGTGCTTGAATTTTGTGTTGACCAATTTAATTCAATACTCGCTCTTTAAATGTGCTGACGTTACATACACAGCTGATTCAATGAATGCGAGTTTACATGAACTATTTGCGATATATGGCGATCCGACATTGGGCTCAGTGATATGATCAACATCCACCATATTCATAGAATCTAAAAGAGCGTTATTGTTAGATTAAGGCGAGAAATGGGAAGGAAAGTAGGCAAACCGCGAAATGAATGCTATGAACAAATATAAATTGAGAAAAATTAGTAGTGAACTAGATTTCTTCCTCATTTTCCGATAACACTGAGTCATCATCACAGCATTCGAGGTCTACAAGCTGGTCACTGTCACTGAACTTAATTAATGATGGCATAGAGAAAATCTTGGAAAAATTGAATCCATGACGTAGGTTGCACTATTGTGAAAATATGCCAACATATCAGGGTAATGTGTGTCAGATCGAAAAAAATTCATTTGAGACGCCATCGTTGAACATGACTTACCAAAATATATTTCGCAAAATTGAGCGGAAATAGGTCAAATAACACATAAAAGCAAACACACCGAACAACTTATAATGGAAAATGCGGTAAATTAATGAAATGTGTCCTAGTTTTTCATTTTTGTTCAGAACTCTGTTTAAATTGGTTCAATTAGATTATTTCGACATATTTTGGCATTAATGACAACGAATCCTTAACGCTACGATTTTTAATAGTATTGAAGTATGCCATCGAATGCAATGCCTTTTCGGTCTTTTATGGCTTTAAAAAATCTCATCATCCAAAAATAATAGAAAATTGTATGTCGTCATGTCCACAAGGCTTTTGAAATCTAGCAGAAGGCGATTTGGAAAGTGCCTGACAATCTATGACTATTGGCTTTGATGTGTTTTTCACTGCATTGCCAAAATGCCGATAGATTAGAATGGTATTTGCCTACTGCTGAAGCGGTGTTTACTATTTAATACTTCTGTATTTTAAAAAATAACATTAACTAAATGTTGGTTCTCATCTTTAGCATAGCCGGATGTAAACTGCAAGTAAAATGTATGAGCCAGAATGCGAACGCAACTTGCAATAGCTCAATGCTTTCTGAAGAAATTTTGTGTTGGTAAACATGGAGATCGCATTGATTTGTCTATCGGGTTTTGTATTAGTTAGCCGACAGTAATAGGTCTCTTTTGAATATAAACTTAATTATCTGTTTCACGGCAGCAATTTTCGTGTTGGTATACGAGGACATGTTAAATTGAAAGTTTTATTGGCATTCTGGCAAGAATAAAATTCATTAAGCTTAAAGAAAAAATCTCATAGTTCCTGTTTGACCAGAGAGTAGGTATTAGTAGTTTGCAGTCTTGGTTCAGTGACACTTGACATTCCAATCTGCGTAGTTCGTATTATTAAAGCATGAGCTAAGATGCCGTTCGTGATGTGGACATTTAGAATTAGCTATAAACTAATTATGAACAATGGCATAATTGGAGATTCCGGCATCGCAGTTTATTTGTTTTTGTTTTCCTAAAACCCTACAATTAGCTAATTATGTAACTTAGTTGGATTTATTACTATAGGAAATTATACATCGTGACATCCACTATCTTCAATAGTAGAATGATAGATGACAGTGCTGTTTTCGTGGCTTCTTATGGTGTTAAGCTGTTATCTAGGCAGGCATATTGAGCTCATTTATTAGATTATGTATGACAGTAAGGCTTTTGCTACGTTTTATTTTAGAAATGAAGTATTGGCATTCCTGGTGCACACTTTTCATTTATTTATAAGACAAATGAACTATAACTTGTGAAGATGAAATCTTGCAAGTCAAATATTTATAGCTAAGCAGTTCTATTTTTCGTATTAATTTTTTGCATGCAATGTTGTACCAGATGTTGCAAACCTAATAACAACTAAGTTTAGATAGGACTAGAAGGATGAACCAAAGTCAGCATAAACGGAAGGTGTAATATTATGTGCACATTCGTTTTGTGCCTACTGTCGATTCATCTGTAGGGGTCGGTATTACGCCCTATGCCCACTAAATATTTGAGCGAGGAAAGTGGGACAAATGGATGGTACGGCCCCAAATTCCTCGCCAACATATATATTGGACACAGGGCATAACACAGGCTCCTATTGATGAGTCTCCGGTGAGCACGAGAGGAATGTGCACGTGAGATTATACCCTGCGTTCATTCCGATTTTTGTCAAACTTTGTGGTCCTATTTGAACTAATTTGTTATTACGTACGCAACATGTGCTGCAGAATTGCGCATATATATATATATATATATATATATATATATATATATATATATATATATATATATATATATATATATGCTCCACAACAAGTGTATTTAACTGTAATATTCGCTATATATTTGAATGCCCGCATGCCTTCATGAGCAAAGTTAAACTATGATCTTGAACAACGTAACGCAGAGGCTCCGATTATCTGCTTCCGGTATTATTTAAGGCTGGTGGCGACATATTTTGTAGGGCGATGGCTAATATTTTCTCTTATA
>JAQBSW010011877.1:0-18562 GCA_029291075.1 Eudiplozoon nipponicum
TGCATAGAAATTGTGCAGCCGACATTTCCAGTCAAGTTCAATGTATGCGAGACTGCTAGAGGTGAGAGCCGCATATCTAAATTTGATTTCCATATATATTCAATGCGGTTTGATCCTCGATAGTCAGTTTGCCGTCGTACTCTGATGATGATCATGGAAGGTCGAAACGCGTCAGTGCGTTGCGGCTGGCGGTAGTTTTGTTATGTTGTTCGACGACTGGTTAAATACAATGGGATTGGTGTTTACTTCAAGCTCGCAAACTTGATTTAAAGAATTGTTACCACCACCCGCGCAATCAATTATTGTTTAAATTGTATTGCCTATATATGTATATGTGGCGAAAGCTGCAAACAGTTAATGTTCGTGACTGCATAGAAATTGTGCAGCCGACATTTCCAGTCAAGTTCAATGTATGCAAGACTGCTAGAGGTGAGAGCCGCATATCTAAATTTGATTTCCATATATATTCAATGCGGTTTGATCCTCGATAGTCAGTTTGCCGTCGTACTCTGATGATGATCATGGAAGGTCGAAACGCGTCAGTGCGTTGCGGCTGGCGGTAGTTTTGTTATGTTGTTCGACGACTGGTTAAATACAATGGGATTGGTGTTTACTTCAAGCTCGCAAACTTGATTTAAAGAATTGTTACCACCACCCGCGCAATCAATTATTGTTTAAATTGTATTGCCTATATATGTATATGTGGCGAAAGCTGCAAACAGTTAATGTTCGTGACTGCATAGAAATTGTGCAGCCGACATTTCCAGTCAAGTTCAATGTATGCGAGACTGCTAGAGGTGAGAGCCGCATATCTAAATTTGATTTCCATATATATTCAATGCGGTTTGATCCTCGATAGTCAGTTTGCCGTCGTACTCTGATGATGATCATGGAAGGTCGAAACGCGTCAGTGCGTTGCAGCTGGCGGTAGTTTTGTTATGTTGTTCGATGACTGGTTAAATACAATGGGATTGGTGTTTACTTCAAGCACGCAAACTTGATTTAAAGAATTGTTACCACCACCCGCGCAATCAATTATTGTTTAAATTGTATTGCCTATATATGTATATGTGGCGAAAGCTGCAAACAGTTAATGTTCGTGACTGCATAGAAATTGTGCAGCCGACATTTCCAGTCAAGTTCAATGTATGCAAGACTGCTAGAGGTGAGAGCCGCATATCTAAATTTGATTTCCATATATATTCAATGCGGTTTGATCCTCGATAGTCAGTTTGCCGTCGTACTCTGATGATGATCATGGAAGGTCGAAACGCGTCAGTGCGTTGCAGCTGGCGGTAGTTTTGTTATGTTGTTCGACGACTGGTTAAATACAATGGGATTGGTGTTTACTTCAAGCTCGCAAACTTGATTTAAAGAATTGTTACCACCACCCGCGCAATCAATTATTGTTAAATTGTATTGCCTATATATGTATATGTGGCGAAAGCTGCAAACAGTTAATGTTCGTGACTGCATAGAAATTGTGCAGCCGACATTTCCAGTCAAGTTCAATGTATGCGAGACTGCTAGAGGTGAGAGCCGCATATCTAAATTTGATTTCCATATATATTCAATGCGGTTTGATCCTCGATAGTCAGTTTGCCGTCGTACTCTGATGATGATCATGGAAGGTCGAAACGCGTCAGTGCGTTGCGGCTGGCGGTAGTTTTGTTATGTTGTTCGACGACTGGTTAAATACAATGGGATTGGTGTTTACTTCAAGCTCGCAAACTTGATTTAAAGAATTGTTACCACCACCCGCGCAATCAATTATTGTTAAATTGTATTGCCTATATATGTATATGTGGCGAAAGCTGCAAACAGTTAATGTTCGTGACTGCATAGAAATTGTGCAGCCGACATTTCCAGTCAAGTTCAATGTATGCAAGACTGCTAGAGGTGAGAGCCGCATATCTAAATTTGATTTCCATATATATTCAATGCGGTTTGATCCTCGATAGTCAGTTTGCCGTCGTACTCTGATGATGATCATGGAAGGTCAAACGCGTCAGTGCGTTGCGGCTGGCGGTAGTTTCGTTATGTTGTTCGAAGACTGGTTAAATACAATGAAGTCGGTGTTTACTTCAAGCTCGCATACTTGATTTAAAGCATTGTTACTACCACCCGCGCAATCAATTATTGTTAAATTGTATTGTCTATATATGTATATATGTAATAAAAGCTTCACAAACAGTTAATGTTCGTGACTGCATGAAATTGTGCAGCCATTTCAGTCAAGTTCAATGTATGCAAGACTACTGGGGTGAGAGCCGCATATCTAAATTTGATTCCATATATATTCAATGCGTTTTGATCCTCGATAGTCAGTTTGCCGTCGTACTCTGATGATGATCATGGAAGGTCGAAACGCGTCAGTGCGTTGCAGCTGGCCGTAGTTTTGTTATGTTGTTCGATGACTGGTTAAATACAATGGGATTGGTGTTTACTTCAAGCACGCAAACTTGATTTAAAGAATTGTTACCACCACCCGCACAATCAATTATTGTTTAAATTGCATTTTGTTTGTTTTATAGTGATAGATTATAGTGGTTTGTTTGAAATTCGTGTATTAAAATTCTCCTAATATTTCCCTTTTGAAGCGAAGAAAACCAAAATGAATAAGTTGGTGTGTGACTTATAATTGCACGTAATTTGCTGCACGGGTAACGCAGTAGATAAAGATCTACAATCCCAACAATACATACAAAAATGGAGAAAACTGTATAATTTGGGAATTAATATTAATTCAAACCACATATCTTCAATGCATTTTGACAAATATTTGATGATGTGTAGACAATTGAGTGGAGTTCGTCATAAATAATGAAATAATAATTATTCCATATACATCATTCTTGGTTTACTTTTAAAATATACCATTTTATTTAACAATTAATAATTTAGTTGGCTTTTGAATTAAGTTTTTATAAAATTAATTATATTTTTATACAAAATATACAGATAAATATAATAATTAAGTAAATATCGAAATTCCAGCAAACGCGCTTGCTTCATTTCTTTTGTTTTTTAAACTTGTGAAACATAATGCAACTGAAGTAGGCCTATGGTAATTGCGGCCGAAATATCTTACAAAAAGAAAACTACTGGAACAATGAAAGCTGCATTAGTCAAAACGCATATCAGGTAAAAATCATTTTTGTCGTTTTTTATTTCGGTAGTTGTTATAATGCTTATATTGTATTTTTACAAATTGTTTTTATTTTTGCCCTAAGGATTTTCAATTGTTAAAAAATGTAAAATTGATTAACTCATTAGTTTCATTTGACTAATTTTTAAGACTTGCCATGCTAAGTTAAGTTCTGTAGTTAATATTTTTTAATTGTGACTGTTTGTCTTTAGAGTTCTAATTTTATAGTATCGATTATTTGACATTAGCGCTTAAATCAATTGATTCAAACAATTCATCATAGACAAAATTAGCTATTCCATTTAATTCCCCGCTAGCGCCCCTTAATGAACTATTTGTTCATATTATATTCATAGTTATTTGCATTGACAAAATTTTTCGCTGATCCCAAGGCAATAAAGACAGTTTAGATAGAATGATTTCCTACTAGAGAAAGATATTTCCGCCGAAAAAATTAAAGTTACAATTATTGATAAATATAAACCACCTTGGCTGATTGAAACGAATTTTATTTATAAAGCAATTATTCGTTTATTTTCTAGAACACACGTTGTTTAAATTCCTGACAGTATATATACTTTGAATTGTGCGTAGTTTCAGTTTCGTTTATCTGTACGTGACTGGTCTAACATTTTCTCAGCACGCTGCATTTATTTCATTTCCTCCATTTTACGTTTACTCAAATCACACCAGATATTCCTGCTACCATTTTGTCTTTTGAATCGTACATATTGGGGACGTTCTGGAACAGGTAATTCAATAATTCTGTTTTTCACGTCTTATTTCCAGGTTATTTGATCGGGTGTTTTGCTACGTAAAATGTTTCACATTCCGATTGCCTAACATTAAGTGTCAATTTTATAATTAAGTACGATCAGCATGAAAGCTTATCTTAATTTTGAGGACCACAGCAGTTTAGCTCAAGATATGGCAGGCATGAATTTAATAGATGTGAACGAGAGTACTAGCTTATCAGATTTCATTGTACAATTAAGGACTGAACACGAATTGGCGTCTATGGGATTCTCAGACAATAATAGGTTAGGAGCCTCTACAAAATATAGCGACCGCGCCAGTCCAAAAATATTCATTCTACCACCATATAGATCTGAAAAACACTCAAGCTTGGTCAGGATGTCCAAACACTATGGAGAAATTTGTTGCAACATGGATTTCAGAAGCGTCTTGGAGAAATTTAGAGACAGAACTGTGGAAGAAAATCCGCATAATGCATTTGAGTTATTAATGGACGAAATTCAACAGAGACATCAGCCTGGAAGATCGGCATAAATGTGTGAATTATTACGCCTAGAAAAGATGGGGCGTCAACTACCATCAGAGTTTTATGAACGCCTTTGTATACGAAAGCTTCCAGGATGAATATATCTAGAGATATCGTATATTCTATTTTTACAGCTGAGCTACCATCCAGGCTTAGAACCAATTTAGAGGTATTTGACACAATGAATATTGATTGGCCAAATAAACTCAGAGGGCTAGACGAAGTGTATAAACAGCAGGAACTACAGGTACATGTTCTAACGGCAGATTCTGTCATGGTGCAGCCAGTTAGGACGGATACCGCAACCACCCTGACGCTAAAAGATACTTTGCGTTCCTTTTGTAGAGAAGTTGCTGGTTTACGTAGAGACATTTCGCAACTTCAAAGTCAGGATAGAAATACAAGATGTCGAGGGAGTCACTCGCGTCCACGCTTCGATGGGGCGCGCGGATGGTGTAAGGCACGTTGCAAATACGGACGAAGTGCAAAGTGCCATGCTGAGAATTGCATATACTTGCGGTTAGATGGACTCAAATGGAAAGGAAGCACTAACCCGGTAGAGAGGAATCCATCACCGGTAAAAGGATAAAACCCCTGCTAGTAGGAGCCGTAGTTGGGTTCCATTGCGAAGGCTCTCAGACTTGCATTTAAAAGGCATACTTAAGGCAAAATTACAATATGCGACAAGATGAAATAGCATCGATTAAAAGGAAAGAGGGTCAGATTCTTCCTAAGCGGAAATCGAGAACATATTGCCGGGTTATCCAGCAACAAGTTCATAAATAAAGATGAATAAACTGAACTGGAGTTTCTTATCAATACGGGTGCTGAAGTATGCATAGTTAGGTCAGACGTGGGGAAGCAGATTGCCCAAATTTGATTATAAACTAAAGGCCGCAAATGGTAGCCCGATAGGAGATAATGGAATAAAAGAAAAGTTGGTGACCTAAGGCCAGAAATCTTTTTTTACATGGAACTTTCTCGTAGCCGATGTCAAGGACACACTTCAAGCTGAATTTAAATCCCAAAACTAGGACTATCGCTGACATCATAGGGGTGTTAACGCAAACTAAGTCTAACACTTCGGCAGTTAGAACAGTTTCTCTACCCCGTCCCACGGTCGCAGGTGACTTCGCCGACATTATCGAGAAACACCTTGCAGTGTTTTAACCTTTCAGTGCCAAAATAACAGGATTTAAAACAGGAGTTGGTGGCTCCGTTGCCTTGTTCACCAAAAGCTTAACCATTGGCAGAACACAAGCACCAAGTTGCTTGCTGAAGAAATCCTTTAGATTTGTCCGTTTGCGAGGGTGTACATAGACGAAATAATAATTTTTAGTCGCTCACGTGATGAACATCGTAAGCATTTTGAAACGGTTTTGACCAGGTTATAACACTATGGATTAGTGGTCAAACCCAATAAGAGTAAAATTGGATGCTCTTCAGTTAAGTATATTGGACATTTACTTTTCAAAGACGGAAATAAACCTTTGCAAGATAAAATCCAAGCTATCAAGGACATAACGGAGCCCCGTACCGTGTGCCAGTTGCGAAGGTTCTTGGGCATGATCAGCTATTACCGTCGATTCATTCCAGGTCTAGCCGGAATTCTAGGATCGTTAACACGCCATCTCACACGTGAAAAGAGCACGATCAAGAAGTCTTGGTCTATAAACTTGAGTCAGGAAGACCGAGAAAAATTCCAGAGGGCCAAGGAAATGCTGTGATATAACCACACTAACACTTGTAGATCGGGAAAAGTTATTCGAACTTATCACATACGCCTCAGATGTTGCAATATGGACAGTGCTTCAGCAAAGAGATCAGGACATGGTAAGACCGATTGTGTTTTATAGCTGCAAGCCTAATGATATAGAAAAACGGTGTGATATGTTTAGTGAAGAGCTTCTAACTGTGTATTCCGCAGTGCTACATTTTAAGCAGTATTTAGACATTCCTCAATTCAAGTTATTGCCAGATCATAAGCCGTTGATTAGCATACTTGGTAAAACAGTGAGGCTTAATTAATATCGTAGAGTAAATTCCTAAATAACCCGGTTAGAAGAGTTCGATTTTACTGTGTCTCATATTGCTGGTAAATATAATGTGGTAGCATACCGAAAGAAGACATTGTCGAGCTGATATATCAAGATCCATTGAATAATCTAGATGAATCTATGAACAATTTAGTCATTCAAATCGAGGATGCGCAAGGATTGGATTCCTTCAAGTTAGTCTTGGCCAAAAGACCGAGACATGTTTGCAAGCTCCTGAGTGGCAAATGTTTGTTATGCGAAACGTCCAGAAATCAACCACGACCATATGTGCCGTTGGAGTTACGGGCCAAAATTATACAACCATTCCACAACATAGGACATTCATCCATAAAAGCCACCATTGGATTAGTAAACGACAGATACGTATGGCCGCACATGTCTAAAGACATAGGGGTATGGGTAAGAGCATGTGCCAAGTGCCAAACGTGTAAGGTTTGCAGACATATCAGAACCGAGATACAAAATATTGGGATACTAATTGGACAGTTCAGACAAGTACACAAAGACATTGACGAAATGCCTGAAGTCAATGGCCAAAAATATTTGCTAATTATGGTAGATCGTTTTAATCGCCAATTTTAAGTAGCGATCTTAGAAGATATAACAACGCAAGAAGTCTTGTTCGCGTTCCTGCATAATTCGATATCGCGTTATGGTGTTCCGGAAAGAGCCACTAGTGATCACGGTAGTCAATTTATATCAGAGCTTATAGTAAGATCTCTTAATATCATAGGAACAACTGTATTGCATACTAGCGCATACAATCCACGAGCGAAAGGAATGGTAGAAAGTCTGCATCGTGCAACGAAAGCTGCGTTAAGGTGAACTAGTGGAACAAGCTGGATACACGATCTTCCTATAGTGTTACTTGCCATGCGCAACAGATATAGGGCACAGTTAGGAACTTCAATAGCAGAATTGGTTTACGGAGAACCATTATGGTTGCCTGGAGATCTTCTAATAGAAACTCCAAGTAGTCTTAATTTGGCTTCTAGTTATGCAGATTGGGTTGTAGAAGCACTTAGAGGTAAGATATGTCGGTTGGATCCGACCAAGACTAGAAAACCAAAAACCAAGTGCTATGTGTCCTCTGATCTAAGATCGGCTTCACAAGTTTATGTTAATAATGAAAATAGGAAGAACTGCCTGACACCATTTTACAAAGAACCATATAAGGTCAAGAGGATGACTGACGAAAATGTCTTCATAGAGGTAAATGAAATTGAGGATTGTGTTACTTTGGATCATTGCATTCCCCAGTTTATCTGGATTGACGATAGGAACGAATTACCAGAGGAGCTGAATGACCATCGTTCCATGGACGAATATGATGAGTGCAAACCAAACACGCAGGCACATAAACTAAAGCAGCAACATTCACAAGACACGTTATCAAACACATCAACACCATATTCTACCGAGTTACAAGATCAAAACGTTTTGTCAACATCAGGCAAAGTAGCAGAGCCCGAGACAACTGTACAGGGCGCGATGTCCACTTCAGGGGCGCCATTATGCACAACTCGTTCAGGAAGAGTACAACGTCAGCCGAAGAATGAAGACTACGTCAATTATTTGCCGTCTTTTTCTGAGAAGGTGGTGTATGTGAAGAAAGATATTCCCTCCAACAAAATTAAAGTGACAATTATTGATAAATTTAAACCACATTAGCTGATTGAAACTTTTTTTTAAATTATTCGTTTATTTTCTAGAACATACGCTGTTTAAATACCTGACAGTATATATACTTTGAATTGTGCATAGTTTCAATTTCGGTTATCTGTACGTGATTGGTCTAATATTTTCTCAGTAAGCTGCATTTATTTCATTTCCTCCATTTTACGTTTACTCAATTCTCACAAAATATTCCTGTTACCATTTTGACTTATAAATCGTACATATTGGGGACGTTCTGGAACAGGTAATTTAATAATTTTGTTTTTCACGTCTTATTTCTTTCCAGGTTATTTGATCGGGTGTTTTGCTATGTAAAAGCTTTCACATTCCGTTTGCCTAACATTAAGTATCAAATTAATAATTAAGTACGATTAGCATGGAAGCTAATCTTAAGTTTGAGGACACTAGCAAATTGGCTCAAGATATGGCATGCATGAATTTTATAGATGTGAACGAGAGTATTAGCTTATCAGATTCCATAGTACAAGTAAGGATTGAACACGAATTGGCATCTATGGGATTCTCAGACAATAATAGGTTAGGAGCCTCTACAAAATATAGCGACCGCGCCAGTCCAAAAATATTCATTCTACCACCATATAGATATAAAAAACTCTGAAGTTTGGTCGGGGATGTCCAAATGATTTTCACCGCTTATCAAATCGTAAACCCCATGGATAAATTTATTGCAGCATGGATGGCATTGCCTGAGAATGTCAGAAGCGCCTTGGAGAAATTTAGAGACATAACTGTGGAAGAAAATCCGCATAATGCATTTGATTTATTAATAGCCGAAATTCAATATAGATATCAGTCTGGAAGATCCGCACAAATGTGCGAAATATTACGCCTAGAGAGGATTGGGCGTCAACTACCATCATTGTTTTATGAACGCCTTTGAATGAAAGCTTCCAGGTTGAATATATCTAGAGATATCGTATATTCTATTTTTACAGCTGAGCTACCATCCAGGCTTAGAACTAAATTAGAGGTATTTGACACAATGAATATTGACTGGACAACTAAACTGAGATGGCTAGACGGAGTGTATAATCGGCAGAAACTACAGATACATGCTGTAACGGCAGATTCTGTCATGGTGCAGCCAGTTAGGGTAGATACTGAAACCACCTTGACGCTACAATATACTTTGTGTTACTTATGTAGAGAAGTTGCTGGTTCACGTCGAGACATTTCGCAACTTCAAAGTCAAGATAGAAATACAAGACGTCGAGTGAGTCACTCACGTCAACGCTTCGATGGGCCGCGCGGATGGTGTAAGGCATGTTGCGAATACGGACAAAGTGCAAAGTGCCAAGGTGAGAATTGCATATTCTCGCGGTTAGATGGACCCAAATGGAAAGGAAGCACTAAACCGGTAGAGAGGATTCCATCACCGGGAAAAGGAATAAAACCCCGGCTAGTAGGAGCCGTAGGGGATTCCATTGCGAAGGCTCTCAGACGTGCCTTTAATAGGCATACTTAAGGCAAACGCACAAGATGCGACAAGATCAAATAGCACGGTTACAGAAGTCAATAGGATGAGATTCTTCCTAAGCAAAAATCTGTAAATCTTTGCCGGATTATCCAGCAACAAGTTTATTATTAAAGAAGAATTAACTGGACTGGAGTTTCGCATCGATACGGGTGCTGAAGTAAGCATGGTTAGGTCAGACGTGGAGGAAGCAGATTTCCCCACATTTGATTATCAACTATGGGCCGGAAATGGTAGTCCGATAGGACTTAAGAGGATGAAAGAAATGTCAGTGACCTTAGGCCAGAAATCTTCTTTTACATGGAACTTTCTCGTAGCCGATGTCAAGAACCATATCATTGGGATGGGTTTCTTGACACACTTCAAACTGACTTTATATCCCAAAACTAGGACTATCGCAGAAGGCATAGGGGTGTTAACACACACTGAGTCTAACACTTGGGCAGTTAGAACAGTTCTTGTACCCCGTCCCACAGTCGCAGATGACTTTGCCGACACTATCGAGAAACACCTTGCAGTGTTTCAAACTTGCAGTGCCAAAAGAGCAGGATTGAAAAACAGGAGTCTAGCACCATATAGAACTGGTGGCTCCGTTGCCTTGCTCAACAAAAGCTTAACCATTGGCACAACACAAGCAACAGGTTGCTGTGTTCGAATTTCACCAATTGCGCGAAGAGGGGATTTGTAGAATGTTAAATTACAAATTTGCTTCCCCAATAGTGGTAGTTCCAAAACCTGAACCTGGACAATGTAGGGTTTGTGGAAATAATCGTCTATTAAACTCAGTGACGTACGGTTATTGTTATCCTCTCCTCAACCAGAGTACTCTACTCCGAGATATAATGGGATATGAGGTTTATTCATCTTTAGATCTCCAGGAAGCGTACTATCAGATACCGATGATGGAAAATTCTATACCACTCACCGCAGTCAGATTTCCAGGATGGGGATCGCATAATTTTCTTCGAATGCCTTTTGGTTTAAAAAATGCCAGTTAGACATTCCAGCGTTTGACTGAAGAAATCCTTCAGAATTGTCCATTTGCGAGTGTGTACATAGACGACATAATAATTTTTAGTCGCTCACGTCGTGAATATTGTAAGCATTTGGAAACGGATTTGACCAGGTTAAACAATATGGATTAGTGGTCAAAACCAATAAGAGTAACATTGGGCGCTCTTCAGTTAAATATCTTGGACATTAACTTTCCAAAGACGGAATTAAACCTTCGCAAGATAAGATGCAGGCTATTAAGGACGTAACGGAGCCCCAAGTGTGCGCCAGTTGCGAAGGTTCTTTGCATGATCAGCTATTACCGTCGATTCATTCCAGGTCTAGCCGGAATTCTAGGATCGTTAATACGTCATCTCACACGTGAAAGGAGCACGATCAAGAAGTCTTGGTCTATAAACTTGAGTCAGGAAGTCCAAGAAAAATTCCAGAGGCCCAAGAAAATACTATGTGATATAAGGACACTAGCACCTGTAGATTAGGAAAAGCTATTCGGCCTAATTACGAACACCTCAGATGTTGCAATAAGGGCACTGCTTCAGTTAAGAGACCAGGACATAGTAAGACCGATTGGGTTTGGTAGCCGCAAGCTTAATGATCGAGAAAAACGGTATGATACGTTTAGTAATGAGCTCCTAGCTGTGCATTCCCCAGTTTAACTGGGTCAACGACAGGAATGAATTATCAGATGAGTTAAATGACCATCATTTCATTGACGAATCTGATGTGTGCAATCCAATCACGCAGGCACATAATCCAAAGCAGCAACTTTCACAAGACGCGTTTTCAAACACATCAACAACTTAAACGAACATTGGTTGCGTGGGTGGTGATAATGAATATTGATAACGACCATTGAGCATAAGCGTCGTATAACGGTACAATTTTAGCTTTGTACTGACATATGTGGTACTACCGGGTCAGGTGTTTATATCAAGACCGCAACCTTGATTATAATAACATAAACAACTTATTCTACCGAGTTGATAGATCAAAATGTTTTGTCAACATCAAGCGAAGTAGCAGTGCCAGTGACAACTGTACAGGGCACGATGTCGACTTCAGGGGCGCTATTATGCACAACTCGTTCAGGAAGAGTAAAACGTCAGCCGAAGAATAATGATTACGTCTTTTATTAGCCGTCTTTTTTAGAGAAGGTGGTGTATGTGGAGGAAGATTATTCCTTCGACAAAATTAAAGTGGCAATTATTGATAAATTTAAACCACCTTGGCTGATTGAAACGAATTTTATTTAAAAAGAAATTATTCGTTTATTTTCTAGAACATTCTTTGTTTAAATACTGGACAGTATATATACTTTGAATTGTGCTTAGTTTCACTTTCGGTTATCTGTACGTGACTGGTCTGATATTTTCTCAGCAAGCTGCTTTTATTTCATTTACTCAATTTTACGTTTACTCTATTCTCCCAATATATTTCTGCTACCATTTTGTCTTTTGATTCGTACGTATTGATGACGTTCTGGAACAGGTAATTTAATAATTCTGTTTTTCACGTCTTATTTCTTTCCAGGTTATTTGATCGGGTGTTTTGCTACGTAAAAGGTTTCACATTTCTGTTTTCCTAACACTAAGTTGTAGAGGACTTTTAGGAGATTAATTATTCCCTACATTGGTTTGGTAGCGGCTGTGGAGATCCGTGCACATGATTAATCCCCGGCTTTTTCCCGATGGGTGATGAGAGAAGACTAATACGAATGATCACAAATGTATTGTAAATAACACCGCGTATGAAACCATAAGTAGTCCAAATTGGCGGCAATAAAATTAAATTTTAACACAAATGAATGTCTTAAACACCAGTCACAGTCAAACTAAATTGTCCGTACTCTAGACGGCAAAAAGTAAGAACATTGTTCACAAAGTTGAATGTCTTATGCACAAGTCACAGTTAAACAAAATTGTCCGTGCACTAGATGGTAGCAAAATGAACGCTGTTTATAAAGTAGCATATCTTACACACAAGCAATTATTCTTTGATAAATGTTTGAATTGAAATGAATATATGCAACCGATTGAAAATACATGATGATATGAACATAGCAACTGCTTAAAGTTGTCACTGAAAGTAAATGGATAAAATTCGTGTAAAGACTTCAATGATAGAAATTCACAAATAATTAGTTCACTGTTTGCTATGTTTTTAACTTATGTCATTATAAAAGAAATTCGGATAGGCATATTTTAATGTAAACAGTAAATCCCTTTTGTAAACTGCAAATAATCCAACTGAGCGAAATAAATCCACTGTGACACAATAATCCACCGCATGTTCCATGCGTATCGCGCGCGGTTGTGTATATTTAATAAACAACCCTATTAATTACAAATAAAATTTCAGTTCAAGAAATCTCAATTAAAACTGCTTGAAACTAACAGAGATTGTTTCTAAAATCACAGTTAAGAGAAATATTGTGTAAGAACAGAGTTAGATTATTTGACCTTAAAGAGCACCATATTTGTCAAAATCGAACATCGTTGGGTTGTAACGCGGAGCCGCGTGTTACAAAGTATAAAATTAATAATTAGTACGACCAGCGTGGAAACTAATCTTAAGTTTGAGGACACTAGCAAATTAGCTCAAAATTTGGCAGACATGAATTTAATAGATGTGAACGAGAGTACTAGCTTATCAGATTTCATTGTACAATTAAGGACTGAACACGACTTGGCATCTAAGAGGTTCTCAGACAATAATAGGGTAGGAACCTCTACATCCTTTTCCTATCTAGCCTGCCATTGTAGGCTTATGTGCAAAATCACTACGTGGTATCGGGTTTTAAGACATCAGTAGCCAGATTTAATTCGGCTTTCGAAACTTATCCTCAGTGTCTAGCATGTTTCAGAAAGTTCCAGCAAGATTCATGCTACCGTTTCCAGTAGTAGAATCTTGAGCCCGCCGACATTTAGGCCGGAAATTTTTTAGGTATCTGACCAAGATATTAATGATTTTTAAGTAGAATTATTATGGTTTGTATTGCATACTGTTGGGTAGCAGTACACTTTTTGCAGATTTTTCTTAAGAATAACAATTTTTCTTTGTATGATAAGATGAAGCGTTACAAAGAATAGTGATTAATTCTGAAGTCTAATGAAGCCGTGTTATTTTGAAATGCATACCATTATTATAATGTATATTTCACCGCGGATTCCAATTCCTGAGTAATGATTCTTGACTAACTTGAAAATAAAGTTGATAAGCTTCTTCATATAAACAACTGACCCATTAAGTATGCAATATATCAAAAAGTTCGTTGTGCTCTTACTTTGCGCCAAGTAAGTAATTTTTCAGCTCTAGATCACGCACTGATATGCTATTTCATATTTAGTTAATTTTACGTTACATGATTACTAATTATTGTCATTTTTCCTATTAATGCAGGTCCATTGGTTCGTGAACTATCAAGAGAAAGATATACAAGTCTACTTTCTAACCAAAAATTTATCATTTTTAGTTGATGGAAACGTTAATGGGAAGCAAAGAAAGAAAAATTTTCAATTTTACGTTATCCATGGTAAACAAAATTAACGCTCAACACGCAAATGCTGGTTTTCTGATTGTTCCTTATTTCATAAAAGACGAAACCAATACTTTCCTATGAAAAGTAATCAACAGAAAAAAATCCGTCCATTTAATTCTTAATTATGCGATATTTAACAAAGGTAAAAAGCTACAAATAGGTTACTTGATTATCGGGTTGCGATCCGATTTGTTTGCATCCGCTGTCTTCCTGATTTTTCTCCAAAATTTTCGATTACCGGATACGGTTATCTTTTTCAATGGAAAGCTCAACATAATAAGTTGACAATCAATATGTCAAGTGGAAATATTAGTTTAAACTGCCCCATTTATACTTGTTGTTAGATCTCTTAAGCATAAAATGCTAGGAAAGTGTATGTCAAATTGGTTTGTGTATATGTCTGCATGTGTACACGCTTCGAAATGAGATTACAGTGATTTAGTCACAATTACTGACAACTCACTAGATAAGCGTACGCCATGCCTGTGTGTATGTATTCTCGTTTGTTTTTGATTGAGGAGTAATCAACTATTGCACGTGTACACTCATCCCAGTGAAATGACAGCGATTTAGCAACATCTGACTAATCACTAGATAAGCGTATGCCACATCTGTGTGTTTGTGTGTGTGTGTGTGTGAGCGTTTGCTTAAGACTGAGAAATAATCTGTTACATGTAATTAACGGCACGTGTAACAGAAATTCACATGAAACTAAAATGATAACTGTCATTTCCTAAACGCACACGTCAGACCTATTTTTACACGTACTATCCTAAATGAAGTAATTACGAGTGGCATCCTGGTAAGGAGAGGGCAAGATACTGTGAATACAGTAAAAAAGTAGAGTTAGCAAAACTAAATTAGAAACGGAAAAAGTGTTTTCATAAGGCAGAAATTTAGAATAAAATAAAATGGGCCGTAAAAGAAATTGAAAATTGTCTGATAACGAAAGATGCAAACATAAATGTTTGTTAAAAGGTGCTACACTAACAACAGAACGTAAGATAACAGATAAAATAAGATAACAAGTAATCAAGGATGAAATAATAAGATAATCAAAAATAAATTAGGCGATATTGAATTACTCACTCTCCACCTCTGTAAGTTAATATCAGTCCAGTGTTCTTATTCTTTTACTTGAGCGAGTTTCTGATTCTGATTCGTGCAATCTTCGTTTTCTACCATTATTTAGTGCTGTATTCCAAATAGGACCTAGTGATTTTTCTACGGCTGTTTCATTCATTATGTCATTTCTCGATTTAATTTCGATGGATTCTCTAATCAGTCTAGTCGATCTGCTACGGCTACAAATTGATATACGTCTGCACCCATCCCAATTAATTGTGTGTCCTGTCTCTACTGTATGGCGTGCAAGATCTGATCTATTAACATGGGCATACTTGCATGCGGTTTTATGTTCCCCTCTTCTAACCTTAATTGGGCGCATGGTTTCACCCACATACATCAGGTTACAGTCGTTACATGGAATTTCATATACTCCTGATGTGTCTAACGGTTCTATTTTCTCCTTTTGGTTGGGAAGTTTAATACCCAGGGTAAGGGTCTGTTTTAAAATAGTACGTATATTGTATTTTGATGCTACCATTTTGATTTTCCTACTTAGTTTAGAGTCAGGTATAACTATTACCCTCCGGTCATCTTTTGCTTTATTTGACTTCACGTACTTCCAGTCATGATTAAATTTACTTATAACGCTCATTATTGTTTCTTCAATTAACTTTAGAGGATACGCATTTGCGCTGAATATTTATTGCAGTCTACCTAATTCAATCTCTCTGTTTTTTATTTGCTTATCTTAAGCTTCTTATTATCATCGATTTTAGGATACCGATTTTCATTCTATATGAATGATTTGAATCGAAATTAAGAAGGATACCTGAGTAAGTATTCTCCCTATAAACATCTCGTTCTAGTTTTCTACCATTTCTAATTAACTTGACATCCAGAAATGGTAATTCGCCACATGATTCATTTTCAATTGTAAATTTAAGCTCGCTCACCTGATATGGTATGTTTAAGAAAATTATCAGTTGATCCTCCCTTTGATTCCAAATAACTAATATATCATCCAAATATCGTACATACAATTTTTTAGGGGTGTTATATCCAGGAGGGTTTTCTCCATGTAATGCATGAAGATATTAGCTATTGGAACCGATAGTGGTTGCCCCATTGGAACACCTCTAATCTGTTAATAAAATGCATTCCTAAATTTAAAATAAGTGGAGGACATACATAAGTACATAATCTCCATGACGTGTCTTATCATCATTTTGCTTCCTTCCAATATTACTGGATGATCAACCAAGAAACACTGAAAATAGTCTAGTGCTTTAGGTACTGGTATATTGGTGTACATTGACACCAAATCTAAACTCGCCAATCTACCGTTTTCATTAAGCTCACATTTATCTACAATCTCAACCAAATGGTATGAATTCATCAAAGTATTGTCTAAGAAGTACGAATATTTCTTTATTCTATGACATAGAAACTTAGACATTTTATATGTTGGAGAGTGTTGGACATTAACAATAACTCTCAAAGGGTTGCCTGGTTTATGTATCTTTACTAAACCGTACACTCTAGGAGCGACTGTATCTCTTTGTATGAGAGCGTTACCATGCGCTTGATCTAATTCTCCTTCAGCAATCATGTTATTGACCAATAATTTAACTTCTCCTTGTAGCTTATCCGTAGGATCTTTATTAATTTTAGTGTATACCTCTATATTGTCTAGTTGTTCATACATTTTATCATTATAGTCAGATTGACTCATCAGAACCGTCGCTCCTCCTTTGTCTGCTTTCAAACATATCACACTGTTTGCTATTAACTCTTTCCTGAGACTTTTTATTTCATAATTTGGTTTATATTTTTCCTCTGCGTACGTTAGCACAGCTGCGGCTACGTCTAATTCAAACCTAACTTTATCCTTGTCTGAGAGGAATTGTGCTGTTTTAACAGCCTCAGTAATTATCTCATTTTTTGGTGATTTCTCAATTTGGATAGCTGTATTCAGACCACGATTAAGCATTTCCAGCTGTTTCTCATTAAGATTTATTTTAGAGAGGTTTACCACTCGATTAGTTACAGCAGGACACGTCCTAACTGTGGTCTGTCTATAGATGCCCAAATTTCCTAACTTTCTATCATGCCTGATGTGAACCTTTTTTATCTCCCTATTACGTGCGCCATCAGTAAAATCCTCTATACATTTAAAGTCATCCGCGTGCAAGAAGGAAAGTAACATAGATCTTATTTTAGTTTTCTCTCTAATTAGTTCATATTTGCGTTTTTCTAAATCGCTAATCAATGTATTCATTATGTTCAAAGTCAGTATATACATCCGTTATTTATATTTATAAAATACCATTTAATTATATATATATATATATATATATATATATATATATAAAGGTGTTGCGATATTATATTTAGATGTATATGTATATAGGTATAATGAATTATTTTAGTCATATGAGCATATATTCTTATGCAATTATTTCTAAGATTTGATTAACTTCGCATTGTGCTTACGATTTAATCTTTCACTCTCCTTCCATCTAAGTAACTTGCTGCTCCATATTTGAACTAATTTGTTACTATGTGCGCAATACCTCATACACCATTGTATACATTAGAGTTCCCGGCTTTAAATAAAATACAGTATATGACAGTCAAGGTTTTGGTTTTATCAGTTTTGAATTTTGATTACCGTGACATAGTAGCAATACAGTTATAACAAATAAAAAAGGTTCGATACTGTCTCTCTCCCCTACAATATTCTGCACACGAGATGAGATTATGTATACCGGGAATTTGAGATAGCTGAGGTAAGGATTGGTCTGCTAATTACAAATAGTTATATATTGAGTTTAGTTACTGAGACAAATTCTATGATTAAAACTAGTGTTGAGTCAAAAAATATATGAATAGAATGGTTTTGGAACGAGGTTACCACATTTGCTTAAATCTGCTATTGTGAGTATTGTGCTGTGTATAGTTGCCTGAGGATGGTGCTGGAAATTAGGCACCAAAACGTCGCCAGTAAACAAAGATGTGATAGAACCGCATTTCCATTGGGACGAATACAAACTCAACCCGATCAAAGACAAAACAAAATTGGAAATTGTGATCAATCGGATCTTTGTGAAATTGTCCGTGCAAAGCTACTACCCGCGTACGCAAAACGCAGTATTGGAATACTACTACATTTACCAGCAATACTACCACAACTACCATTAATACTACTACTACTTATACTAATACTATTACTAAACGTACTACTACTGTTATTAAACGAACATTGGTTGCGCGGGTGGTGATA
>JAQBSW010011878.1:0-18561 GCA_029291075.1 Eudiplozoon nipponicum
TATTGTTAAATCCTAACCATTGGAAACGCGGTGTTAGGGAACGATTGTTTAACGCCACATTTTTATTTAGAAACTGGGAAATTAATTACGCTATGGTAATTTATGGCAGGTTTTTGGAGCAGGGATTTGACTTCCAGACAAGTCAACCTCCTTACTTCAATAATTGGTTAATTGTGAATTTGAAATAAAATCGGTTTTTCACAAATACTACTTCTTCTACGTAACACACGATTATTTTAAAAGAAGCTGCCATTGTAGGGGATAATCTATAAATTCATATATATATTACATGAAGTTTATTTTAGTTTAAATTGATTTACATCTTCTAAAAATAATAGCTGCTGCAGTCTATTACACGGCTTTAATAAATTTGGGCTTAGAAGGATCATTTAAAATAAAGTAAAAACTAATGAGGCTTAAAAATCCTAAAGAGAAAAATGAATTTTACGAACTTGAGATAAAAAACAATCGCATTTAGACATTCGATTTTCCCAATCAGATCACGAAATTAAATCTGAATAATTTGGTTAAAGAAGCAATGCCCGTAGGCTACTAAAGACAATGGGATTAATAATTCAAGTCTGCACACAATTATTTTTAAAGAACAGCACATTTCTTCAAATTGATTAAAATGAGGCGTATTCTAAGAGCACATATTTCGTACTAAATACAGTGAAGGTGTTGTCTTGAAAAATGTAACAGACTGACGTGATTTTTATATATTGTGTTGCGCATATAGTAACATATTAATTCAATTATGACCGGAAGGATAAACCAAAGATAGCATGAACGAAAGTATAATCTCGTGCACATTCGTTTCGTGCTTACTGGCGACTAATCATCCTTTACAGACACGGTATTTATATTTTATAGAGTGAATTAGCATCGAAGTCGCATTGTCGAGACTCTATATGATATTTACTTAACTTCTGCAGGTTTACACATTCGTCTAGGAGATTGTACCGTCCTATTTTTCCACATTCCTAAACCAAATTTATAGTGGGTAAATGTCCTAATACCGGCTCCTACTGATAAGTAGCCAGTGAGCAGGAAGCGAATGTGAATGAGATTGTACTTTCCGTTCATGCTGTCTTTGGTTTATCCTTCTGGTCATAATTGAATTAATTTGTTATTAGGTTCGCAACACCTAATACATACTTTCATATATATTATGTTATATATTGAATTGAATGATGTCATCCTTACCGCGAAATGTGATAACTGATATCGATCAAGGGCAGAGTGTATGGATTTATTGGTTTAACAAGTGTTTAGAAAAAGTTGTAATACTCAATTTCGTTTAACTATAGCATACATTGATATCCATTATGTTGGTACCAATGTATTGATTCGGCAACCATAGTGCTAGTATCATGTACCTTTTCGGTGCTATAATTTTGGTATCGCTTACTGACAAGAATAGCAATGGTGTTAGTATCATTTACAGACTCGGTATATATATATATATATATATATATATATATATATATATATATATTTATTGTAAGAGGAGTTAGCGGAAGTCGCATTGTCGAGACTTTATATGATGTTGGTTTCGCTACTGCAGGTTTACACATTCGTCTAGGAGATTGTTTCGTCCTATTATGCCTCATTTTTCACCCAACTATATAGTGGTTAAAGGGCGTAATACCGGCTCCTATTGATGAGTCGCCAGTAAGCACGAAACGAATGTGCATGAGATTATAATTTCCGTTCATTCTGTCATTGGTTTATCCTCCTGGTTCCAACTGAATTATTTTTTTACTAGGTCGCAACACCTAATACACAATTGCATGTATATTAGTTATTCGCAAAAAAACAGTATCTGGGCTGATGTGATGTCAACCTGACCTATAATTAGTTGCATTTTTAATGAAATAATAATTAAATAAAGTTTTCTTAGATTTGAGAAACCCAAATACATTTTTTAAACATTAGAACACAAGAGTAAAGCTGCCATCAATGGCAATGGAACCATTCATGTTTATCAACGTAGCGTAACGATTTGTTCTTTATTAACCAATTTGTCATCCTGCTCTGAAGAGGGAGTTTATAATTTGAAACGTATCAGGAAATATTACTGATGAGGAGCTGTCATTTGTTTTTCCATATGATCTAAATTCGAATAATAAGTTTAAAATAGACTAAAATGTGGTCAGATAACAAACTTTCAAAGAATGAATCATTTTCTTATGATATATTCTCCAAATAAACTACGCTTGAATGATGAAACCTCTTAAAGACAACACATCCTTTCCTTTTGTTAAACTTGTCAGTAGAAGCTAGGCTTCTAAATGAAAATGACACTTCCTAGTTTGCCATCATATTATTCTACAATTGCAAAGGTATTCATTGTTAAACAATAATTGATTGCGCGGGTGGTAGTAACAATTCTTTAAATCAAGTTTGCGAGCTTTAAGTAAACACCAATCCCAATTTATTTAACTAGTCGTGGAACAACGTAACAAAACTACCGCCAGTCGTAACGCACTGACACGTTTCAACCTTCTATGTAATGCGGTTTGATCCTCACTAGTCAGTTTGCCGTCGTACTCCGATGATGATCATGGAAGGTCGAAACGCGTCAGTGCATTGCGACTGGCGGTAGTTTTGTTACGTTGTTCGACGAATGGTTAAATAAAATGGGATTGGTATTCATTATTATCGTTTTGAAAGTTAATAAAATGTTTAGCCTAAGCATTATCTGTCGCTTTGATTTTATATGCAATATTAAGTTTAATTAAGTCATGTTTGTTGACATAACATTACCTTGAATGTCAATTTATTACCAGTCGCCTGGTGTAGTCGAATCGGTGACTTGATTGACACAATGCGGATAACGTTCAGTTTATTCGTAACGCAATTAATGAGTGAATAATCAACCACATTATAGCATGACCTTTAGAGAATTTATTATTCTAATAAACAACGTTTTAAGATAAGTCCCAGTATATTAATCACAAAAAAGAATAACATCACCTTAATATCCTGACACTTCGCTGCCGAATTAAAGAGAAAATCGTGCAAGTTTCATAATAATAGACTGGGTCTGAGTTTAAGCGTTGTCTGCACAAGTTAATTTAACCATTTGTCAGTGAATCTTAAGTAATGCTTCATATTATAATAACGAACATTGGTTTCGCGGGCGGTGATATCAATTATTATAATCAAGGTTGCTGTCTTGATAATAGTACCTGACCTATTAATTACTTACACATGTCAGTATAAACTAAGCATTTTATAGTCTAGAAAAGGCGATTCATGCCGTAGATCAGTTTCGTTCTTATTGGGAACTCATCATTTACTGGTCAGAAATGGCCGCAGGCAGGACTCGAACCTGGGCACGTCTGCTTCGGAGGCTGGTGCTCTAACCACTGAGCAAAGATAGACTAACCAAGTTACATTAGTTAGTATATAACTGAAAATTGTGTGTTGTGTAGTGTGCGACAGGGTGGCTCAGTGGTTATAGCACCAGATTCCGAAGCAGACGTGCCCAGGTTCGAGCCCTGTTTGCGGCAAATTCTGGCCAGTACATGGTGAGATTCCAATAATTACGCAACCGATTTACTGGATGAATTGCCTTTTAAACACTACACAATTCCTAGTTTATACTGACATATGTATGTAATTAATGGGTAAGGCACTTATATCAAGATCGCAACCTTGATTATAATAAATGCTGTACATTTGACGGCCAAATTGCTACGAAATTTTCATTAGTCTTAAAATCTCGACAAAATTCGGCATATCTGTTCGATTATTTTAAACCGTATTCTGAGACACCGTTTGGTACATTTACAGTGAAATTGTTTTATAAATCTGGGTAAGATTGAGCTCATTCTCATTAGCTCAGTTTATTGTCATTTTTGTAAATTTGAGTTCATCTGAGGCATATACCCGTATAGGTTACTGCATTCTCTCAATATCTACTAGACTAGTGTTTCGCAGTCAATATTAAGCCTTAATTTATCACTAATTTGTTGTGCTGGTTGTTTTACCTTAATTTCAACCCATTATTTGTAATTCTCCTACAGAGAACTTCGACGAGTTTCTAGTAGTCAGTCGTAAGATAGCATACGCCAATATAGTAACAACGAGTTTCGTGCTTAGTAGCGGTCAACGGCGTACAAAAGATGTCTGACCACCAAGTATTAAATCGCAAACACTTGATAGTTTGAAAAATCTAAGTTGTAGCTCTAAAATTCCAGTGAATTACAACTTAAATTAGTACCACTAGTGAAATGAGCTGAATCGATGATGTATCGAAATAAATATAACCATGGTGTTATGAAACCGTAAAGTATAGAGATTTTTTCTGAAAAACATACTACGCTCTTTTGCTAAACCTTTTGATCCCAGTAGATCATGTCCGAACTCGGACACACATACATTTATTACCAATTGTGAATGTTTGTTATCCTTTCACCTTTCTAGATTACAATTAAATATATAAATTGCATTAATGTCTTGTCATTTATAAATTAATAATTTCTCATTTGTGTAAGCGGTAATAATAAATTAATGTAGACAATAGATGATCTGCGTTTTTACCAACGCAGCTGTTATGTTTCCAGTTTTTTTCTTTCTTTAAAATATTTCGGCTGCCTTTATCGGTAGCCTTCTTCATTTGGTCCATCCTCACAAAATTAACAAAGAAAACTAATGAAGCTTGGGCTTGCTTCATTAGTTTCATTTGTTAAACTTGTGAGGATGGACCAACTGAAGAAGGATACCGATAATAAGAGCCGAAATATTTTAAAGAAAGAAAACTACTGGAACAATAAAAGCTACGTTAGTCAAAATGCAGATCAGGTAATTTCAATTAATTCAGTTTCGCAAAAAAACTTTCATTCAAGGTAGAAAATAATTTGTTTTTCTCTACGAAATTTATTTTCATTTTTTGCGAGGTTTCTTTTATTCACTGCATTAATGTTGTATAGACGTTTCAGGATAGCATCATAACCTTATTATATTGACTTCCGTGCAGCAGAAATATGTTGATTAAATGCTTCATTAATATTGCAAATTTGTTTTGCTATAATTATTTGTCTATGCCAGGTTAAGTACATTGCCATATTTTCTTTTCGCTAACAAAATCTATATCCATGGCAACTGGAAATTTATTGAAATCTATTTGTTACTAAATAAAAGTATAGACCGATTAAAATTACTGGTAATGATATAGTTCAAGTATGTATTAGGTGTTGCGAACCTAGTAACAAATTAGTTCGGTTGTGGCCAGAAGGATAAACCAAAGACAGCATAAAAGGTAATTATAATCTAATGCACATTCGTTTCGTGCTTACTGGCGACTCATCAGTAGGAGCCGGTATTACGCCCTTTAACCACTATATATTTGGGTGAAGAATGTGGGATAATAGGACAATACAATCTCCTACTTTATTTTTTTGCTACAATTCACCGAAATTGAGAATTAAAACAATTTCTGAACACCTGTTAGTCCAGTAAATCCATTCACTCTTGTCTAGATCGATATCAGATAGCGCGTTTCGCGGTAAGCATAACATCATTAATTTCAATATATACCTGTTAATTATTGATTGTTGCGTAGAACTAATATATATGCAAGTATGTATTAGGTGTTGCGAACCTAATGACAAATTAGTTCAATTGCAACCAGAAGGATAAACCGTAGACAGCATGAACGGGAAGTATTATCTCATGCACATTTTGCCCTTTAACCACTATACATTTGAGTGAAGAATGTGGGGAAATAGGACAGTACAATCTCCTAAACTAATGTACAAACCTGCAATAGTGAAGCTAGAATCATATAAAGTCTTTGACAATGCGACTTAAACACTAACTCACACTATATTATATATATATATATATATATATATATATATATATATATATATATATATATATATATATATGAGTCTTTAAAGGATACTTACACTATGGCTATTGTGTCAGTAACCGATACCAACATTATAGTACCGTAAAGATACATGGTACTAACATGATTGATATTAATGTATGCTATAGTTCACCGAAATTGAGAATTACAATGATATAGATCATTGGCAAACAGGGAAACATTCTTAATTTTATAATATTAGAATAAAAATTGAACTCAAATGAAGTGAAACTATGTAAGTACGATTTTTTTAAATTGGGTCATTATTTGTTGCAAGTTGGGTGACATTATTTTTACCACTCCTCTCTGAAAGGAATTGTCAAGGTCTTATTCTTTAGATGAACTAGTCAATTTTCGATGTAATAACTAATTTATGCATTAACCTCAATTAATATTTTTTATCCTCGTGTGATCAACTTCCAGTTATTTTTATCAATCTTTTGTGTAAGTCTCTCAAATGACTGCCACTCTTTGTTCAGCGCATTTCTGCTACTATTGATTTATTTAAGTACACAAAACTGTGATTTAATACTATACCTTATTGTAATATTTATAGATTGTCTATACTTAATTGAAAACTTGCCTTCTAATGCAGCTAACTCATTTTTTAAGGGTAATTAAATGTCATTTTGTTTACCTCTACGACTGTCCAATCTGACAATGTAATAGACTGAGGATTGAGGTCTCTGTGGTGGTTATAACCTTCACTTAGACTAATCCAGTTTAGCATGCTTCCAATTGATCCTTCATTCATAAATATGGTTTTTGACAAATTTGTTAACTTCTGCTATCAAATGTTACTGCTCCAAATTTTGTCTCCACCTCAATAAGTAATGTAAATTATACCAAAGAAAATAGGATTTATCAATATCTCTGTTCATTTGTTTTGCTTGTTTTTAGCTGAAAATGTCTCAGCAAAACAGACACAACCATACACATTTATATACACTAATGGGAACACGAAAACACACATACCTGTCGAATATTTAGCTGGTGAATCGTCCAAGTATACATAAAATCCTTTAAACAGAATTTTTCCGATTTTATTACTCGCCTTTTTAATATTCTAATGATGAGCCATTTTGTGCAAATGGCATCCGAATTAAGTGACTGAAATATCGGAAAGAAAAATATTGACGAGGATAGAAGGCGTATGTGAAAATCAAATCGCAGTTAATCATGACATATCACGTTGCATACAAAACTACATTATAATCGGATAAGGCGTGTTTGATTAATACAATGATATACATTTACTTAGATGATGCCTGAATCTGTATCTAAAAGTATTTGTCGAAAATAGTTTAATAATTTTACATCACAATTTTTTTGTTTCTTAGCCATTAAATCTTTTCGTTTTTACCTTACTTTAAACTACTTTAAGGCAAAGTGATAAGACCCGTTTCAGTTATTATAACAAATTTGACTTTGTAAGTTGAAAACGAATTCGTTTGGATCTCTATCGAAAAGCTCGAGACATTTTCCGTTAGAATTAATCATTTTGCCATTGTTTAATTACCTAAGATAGTGTTTATATCCAAGCAATAACCAGAACCCATGGACGCTGGAAGCTCTCCTGAATGAAACCCTATCATTCGTGTTTCAATTGCTGTAATAAATTTGTAATTTTTGTCACGTTATTACTTAACCCTTTTAACTATGTTTCTTGTAGAACACTTATTTTTTAAATAGGAGAAATATTTGTTGCGGACATGATTTTTAAAAATACATGATATATTTAACAGAAGCGCTTTTACTCCAACATATCGAATTGAGAAATATAGCACTGTTATTAAATTCGTTTTAAAAGATCCACACATAGAGTTATATACATCAAATACCTCCAAGAACCCCTACAAATATTGCATCTTATCCTACTTAACACTCAAAATCACGCAACATGCAAACTTCAAATATATCACAAATTTTGCTGTTTTTCGGCCTTTTGTTCATGTAGAGCCTATTTGGTATTGCATTTGACACAAAAGTTCAATTTAACCATGTAAAATCAGACATTACAGTTAAACACAATGCCGCCTGTAATAGTGGTAATTAGTTAAGCATTATGGAAGTATTGCAACAGTTACGGTGCCAGTAAAAACGAATTATTCCAAAGGAAAACAAATGAAAATTATCAAATACACCAGTTTTGTGGTTCTCGCGATCTCATTAGGTTTTAATGATAATTTCTTGGGCCAAGTCTCAAAAAAGAGACTATTTGTTTCAGAATTTTGAAAAAATTTACTGAAAATCCTAAACAGGGCACAAAATGTAATTGTCATTAATCACCAACTTATGCTTTTTTGGGTGCCTTACCGAGCAAATAATTTTATTTGCTATGGTTTTCGAAATTAAGTCTGATCTTGCATTAAAAATTAAACGTCATGATGTGTGGTGGCCATTTCGAACTAATAGTAAAAAGCTGTGCAGCATAGACCTCATCTGTTGTTCAATCGAAAATGGCGTACAGGCATCAATACATGATGCTAAATGTGCTATTGGTTTAAACTAAGCATTGCATCAAATAGACAATGATATTCGTGAAATAGACCGGTTTCGTACTTAGTCGGTAGCTTTCAAGAGCCCCTTAAATTTTCCGCGGCCAGTTAGTATCTGTTTTAAAATCTTGAATCTACTCGACTACATCACCTACGCCGCAGGTTGTGTACGGCTTTCACATATGTGTCAGTTTTCCAAAAGTATAATGGGAAGATTTTTTGTATAATTTTTAAGGTAGAAATCAAACATTGCATAAGACAGTAAATAAGATTCATTAACTAGACTAGTTTTGTACTTTTGGACACGCTCCAGTGGTCACCACATTTACCGTAGCGCGGATCTGTTACATTGCATTTGATTCAGCCTTGAAACACATTGAATACGCTACCAAAGCCGTGCAAGGCATGCAAGTCTCAGTTACATATCAATATATGCCTATGCAGAAACAGAATTTTATCTTGTTTACGTTTGTAAAATATTTAGTTTCGGTGTTATGCGCGCATTTCAGTCATCAAATGTGTATGCTACATTGTCGATCTAGAGAAAGTAACGACGCACTCTTTCTTAAAACATATTCGGCTTGTAAACTATGCGATTTGTGTTTTTAAAAAAAATTAAATTCGAGGCTTTGATGGAACATATATATATATATATATATATATATATATATATATATATATATATATATATATATATCTATATATATAAATATATATACAATTTTTTCCTATTTTGGCATAAAATTTGCATTTAAAACGGTGGGTGGTATTTTCCAACAAATATCTAAAAAATTAAATATATGCGCATATACTAAAACTTTTATCTGATTACGCAAGGCATGCATTTACAATTTTAAAAACATCGTAATTTCATCAAATTCATTTAAGTGCACATTTAATTAATAGTCAAAATCATCTAAACCCATATGCTTGCAAACGCCATCCCTCTAACTCGTTGCCTATGGATTACGGGGTAAAACAAATGTCCCTGAAATTTGATATTCCACAGACAGAAAGTAAATGTATCAATTTATCTGTCTAATGAAATGCTTATTTTCTACGTTTTTAATGTGTTTGTAGAAAATTCAAACATTCAATTAGACACATCCTTAAATGCACGAGTGATGACAAACAATTTTCTGGATCAAGTATGTTATCTGAAAATAATCACAATTCCCACTTCATTTAATCTGCCGCGAAAAGCCAAATTTATTCGCACGTAGCGGCGCGATTTGTCTTTCTATGGCCATCAGCATAGCACGATAGCAAACCGACTAACGCTGCTCAAATCGCGATGCCAAAATTAATCACGATATGTAATATGAGCGGCTCTCAATTCTAGTAGTCTCGCATATATTCCACTTGACGGGTTATAAACATTATCTGCGGTTTGACTAACGCAGTTGTAAATTTTCCAGTAGTCTTCCTTATTTACCAAAATATTTCGGCTGCCTTTATCGGCAGCCTTATTCAGTTCATCTATCCTCACCAGTTGTATAAAATTCAAACTAATAAAGCAAGCGCGATATTTCCTCTGGCCATATTCTTTATACATCAGTCTGATCTTTCACTAGATAGTCGTGTGTCACAGGTGTGTATGTGCATCTAAGTCAGACTAGAGTGGCTGAATAAGAATTTACTATTTGCATGCGTTAGACTATTTGTTTTATACACTTCATGTAAAATGGCGTAACTGAGATTGCTCTCGCAATTTCTAGTGGACAGAGGCCAATATTTCAGAACCACTCGTCATAAATAAATGCCATTATGAGTGATAAAATAGGAATAACGAATTACCATTGCACGTATTAAATTTTAATTCAAACCACTCAGGTTGTAACCAGAATAGACCTGGTAATAAAAGTTATTATTATTTTACCGTCCTATTATCCCACAATTCTCACCCAAATATATTGTGGTTAAAGGCGTATTACCGGCTCCTACTGATGAGTCGCCAGTAAGCACGAAACGAATGAGCATGAGATTATACTTACTGTTCATGCTGTCTTTAGTTTGTCTTTCTGGTCATATCAGAACTAATTTGTTACTAGGTTCGCAACACCTAACACATATTTGAATAAAAGTTATTGTCATAACATTAAATAGATGCGCGTCACGCATGTGAAAGTGTATGCGTATACATAACTAAAATGATTCAGTTAAATATAATTGATACACATGTACGTACATCTAAATGAAACTGCAGTCAATAGACATTAATTTACCCTTTGCACGCGCCAGACAAATTATTACTTATAAATATTGTATTATTAGAATAATCTCAATAGGTAGGGTGGGGTGCAAAACAGAAAATTAGGGTTGAAATCACTAAGAGTTTTAAAATCAAACGAATAGTTAGATATGAAATTTTGAAATACTATATTCATAATAATTGATAATTCATTACTTGAACAATTAGCCCACTTATTAGTCAATCTTAATCCGATAATCTTAATCTTTTACTGGAACTAGCTTCAGTTTCCATTTCATGCAATCGCCTTTTCCAGTCGGTAGCTAATGCGGTATTCCAAATCGGACCTAAAGATATTTCAACAGTTGTTTCATTCATAATATTATCTCTAGATATAGTTTCGATAGATTCTCTAATCAATCTCATCACCCTATTATGACTACATATTGCTATGCGTTTGCATTCCTCTCAGTTGTTAGTATGCCCCGTCTCCACTACATGATGATCAAGATCAGATTTATCAATATTTCCATACATATACGCAGTTTTATGTTCACCTCATCCTACATTGATTGGGTACATGGTCTCAACAAAATACATGAGACTATAATCGTTGCATGGGATTTCATACACACCAGGTTTTTCTGAGTTTTCAATCTTTTCTTTTTGGTTAGTGAGTATAGTGCCAAGTGCAAGGGGCTGTTTTAAAACGGTCCTTATATTGTATTTTAAAGCTAATGAATTCACTTTCCTACTTAATATAGAGTCCGGTAATACCATGACCTTCCGCTTTTCCTTCTCCTAATCCGCTTTTATGTATCTGAAATTAGGATTACATTTTCTCACGAAATCCATCATTGTTGCTTCTATTAAATCAAGAGGATAGCCATTAACACTAAATATATCGTGCAGTCTACCTAATTATAAATTTCTTTGCTTTATATCTGTAAAACTAAGGCTTCTAAATGTTAATGATATTAAAATATCGATTCCATACGATACGGATGATTAGACTTGAAATTAAGAAGGTCTTCGGAATAAACATTCTTCCTTTAAATAGCTCTTTCTAATTTCTAGTTATTTCTAATTAATTTGACATCCAAAATTGGCAATTCGCCTGATGAATCCTTCAACTGAGTAAATTCAATTTCGCTCATTTGATTAGCTTAATTTAAGAAATTTACCATCTCAATATCACCATGGTTCCAGATCATTAATATGTCATCCAAGAAACGTAGGTACAATTTTGGTTTCAGTGGTGTCTTATTCAAAAGATTATTTTCCAAGTAATGCATAAATATAAATGCTATTAGGACCGACAAAGATTTGCGCATTGGAGCACCTTAAATTTATTTACAATATTTTTTCCGAAACTTAAAATAAGTAGAGGACATTCATATACACATCATTTCCATGACGTGTCCAATTGTCATTTTCCTTACCTCCAATATTTAGGGGTGATCAACTAGAAAACCTCGAAAACAATCAACAGCCTCAAGTACCGGTATATTTGTGTATATAGATACTACATCTAAGCTTAATAATCTATCCTTTTCATCTAGTACACCCTTTTCAACAATTTCAACCAATTGATATGAGTTTAACAGGGCATATTGTAAGAAATAGGAATATTTGCTTATTCTATGACAAAAAAGCTTAGAAATTTTATATTTTGGCGAGTGTTGGACATTTACAATAACTTTTAATGGTTTACCAGGCTTGTGCACTTTAACTAAACCATACACTTTGAATGCAACTGTGTCTCTTTGAATGAGAGTGTTACCATGCGCCGAATTTGATTCATGGTATTTCGTAAATAGAAGCACTATCAGTACATTAGAAATTTATTTGAGTTATTAGGTAAAATATTTTCGCTAATTTGGGCAGTTTCGCGATGTTAATGTAAGCGTTTGAGCACAATATTATAAATTTACATTAAAAATTACAATAATCCAATGCAACCATCAAACTAATCCTCCACGTAGATTTTCGATATGCACCATCAGTTTCGCAAAGATCCGATTGATCCCCATTCCCAAGTACGTATCGAGTTTGTCTTCGTGGTAGCTAAGTGCTTATTTATCCCTTTCATCCGAAGGTGTCAACATCGTTCATACTAACAATTTGTAAGGGATGAATCAACACCCACCCACTAAGAAGACTAATTAAACAATTACTTGGAAATGGGGATCAATCAGATCTTTGCGAATCTGATAATGCGAAGCGACAGCTCATGAAGGTACTTTTTAGAAACTCTACGTGTGACGCTGGCAGTACGCAATTATTCAAAATATATTTGACCGATAGAGTTATTCACCATCGTTTATTGAAATTTAGTTTCCCGAACTGAGATAAAAGTTGAACCCAGCACGAATACGATCTAAAGTCAAACGTTGTGGCTTCTAATCAGATTTTCTGTGCAATAGTCACTTAACAAATTAGATTGATTACCCGTGGCGGTATAGATTTTGAAGTCGCTATTGTGTGTTTCCAGCTCTCCATCATTCTGATAATGAAAACAGATTTCTGAAACGCTATGATATTTGGTATTTTGATGTGGAAGGCACTTAGACACACTTGTGATTTTCTTTGATTAAAACGCTAAACTAGGCGGGGACTGTTCTGGAAAATGAGCCGTAGGAAGGCGGACCCTTGCCAAAAAAGAAATCCGACTTTCCAATCTTGCCCCTATGCTTAATGTATTAGCTCTGGACGCATTTGTCCAGTAAACAAAACAGAATCGTGTCATAAGACAGGGCAATATGGCCCATGCAAATGAGTCAGTAACAGGTTATTGCACTCAGATACACCCCATTCTGCAGACCAGATGATATTTCTCTCTTATTCAAGGACACATGGACTCCACTGAGTCAGTTAGTGCATCCAAACACAGTTATCAGGCTGCCAGAATCCGCTTGAAATTCCGCTTTACACTGACGTTGCTTTTCCGATGTCGCAAACGGAAGGAGAGCCGTTATGTATCATCAGATGTGCTCACAAAGTTCCCACCTGTTGCAGTTTGAGGATTATAATATCAAACTAGTTCGTTATGGGCAGTTTCGATCCATAATCAAAATATTTTCTTACACTTTTGTGCAAACTTTTTACATGAATTCGTTTATCTAATATCCTTGATGTTAACAGACTGATCGGACTTTGCTTATATCTACAGGTTAATAAGCACGGCTGCTGCAAATTATACAAAAAAATGTGGTCTCAATTCTCTATGACATTAAGCACCCCATACCAGGTCTAAATTCACGCGGCGGGACTTAGATGTTGGCTCATTACAGCTGCAAGAGAATCCGAACAGCTTTTTAATTTGATTTGTTTTCTTCTTTTTTTCCTCATCCATTACCGCTAAGCATAAAAAGGCGCTGATCCGAAGAAAAATTTTGAGGCTTCTATTTCTATTCCGCTAATAGTATATTCACTAACTCAGTCATTCCTTGTTACGAAACTTCAATTCTGCTAGTTGTGCCACGCTTCACGAATGTTAAACGCACATTCAGCTCGCCAGAATACTGATAACAATGCGAAGGAAGATTGGAAATGTAGAAGGAAGGAGCTAACTAGTTCATTGCCTAATAATCTTACTAGAGATAAAGACCACTGAATCATACATTTTAACAATAATTGATTGCGCGGGTGGTGGTAACAATGCTTTAAATCAAGTTTGCGAGCTTGAAGTCAACACCAATCCCAATTTATTTAACCAGTCGTGGAACAACATAACAAAACTACCGCCAGTCGCAACATACTGACGCGTTTCGATTTTCTATGATCGTCATCAGAGTACGACGGAAAACTGGCTAGCGAGGTTCAAACCGCATTGCTATATATGAAAAGCAAATTTAGATAGGCGGCTCCCACCTCTAGCAGTCTCGCATACATTGAACTTGACTGGAAATGTCGGCTGCAAAATTTCTATGCAGTCACGAACATTAACTGTTTGCAGCTTTCGCCACATATACTTATATAGACAATATAATTTAGCAATAATTGATTGCGCGGGTTGTGGTAACAATTCTTTAAATCAAGTTTGCGCGTTTAAAGTAAACACCAATCCCATTGTATTTAACCAGTCGTCGAGCAACATAACAAAACTACCGCCAGCCGCATCGCACTGACGCGTTTCGACCTTCCATGATCATCATCACAGTACGACGGCAAACTGACTAGCGAGGATCAATTATTGTTAAATTGTATTGCCTACATATGTAAATGTGGCGAAAGCTGCAATCAGTTAATGTTCGTGAATGCATAGAAATTGTGCAGCCGATGTACATATACTTCGGTTGCTCCTTTCTTTGAGTTACGAATATCGTCTACGAAAACTGAAACAAGGTTAATGTAGATACTGACTGATTAATTCAGGTGTCCATTTGTTGGAATAAAGAACGCTGGCTAGGGAAAGCGAAACAAGGTTTTTAGATCTTTTGTCTTATTAGTTCATGTTTTATCTACTTGAAAAAAGAACATTGTCTTTGGAAAAAAAGGCAGGGTTAACGGTGCAGTTGGCAGTTTTATTCAGGTGCTCTCTCCTTGGAAAAAAGAACATCGTCTTGAGATAACAAAACACAGTTAATGGAGCAATTATCTGTTTAAATCTGTTGATCTTTTCTTGGATTAATGAACATTGTCCAGGTATAATAATACAAGGTTAATGTAGCAGTGGTCCATTGAATTGAGGTGCCATTTGTTAAATATAGAACATCGTTAATGAATGACGAAACCGGAGTAATGTGGCAGTTGTTCGTTTAATTCAAGTGCCCTCTTCTGGGAACGATGAACATCATCTGAGGAAAGCAGAACAAGGTTAATTTTGCATTTGCCCTTTTAATTCAAGTTTCGTCGTCTTAAAAAAAGCGAAGCATCATTAATGGAGCACTTGACCGTTTAATTCAGGTGCCATCTACCTGGAGTAAAGAACATCGTTTAGAAATAACGAAAATTCGGGAAAAAATCACAAAATCTGATTCCAAAGTCATCTTCGGTCAAGCGGCTGATGAACGGCCACAGAGTGAAGGCAAAAGTGAGAATCTATCAATCAATGCCTAACATATTACGTCGTCCTCGCATAATGGAACAGGGCTAATAGAGAATTTGTCCGTTTTATTCAAACGCTCTCTTCTGGGTATAAATAGCGTCGAATATTGATAACGAATCACGGTTTGTGAGGCAGTTGCCCATTTTCTATGATTCTCTATGCTTGGAATAACGAATATCGTCTAGGGACAAGGTGAGAAATTTAAGTAGGGTAATCATAGCTCATTTCAATTGGCAATTAGCAATTCCAGCGCACGAACATACATTTCTGGACAACTAATTCAATGCCGCGTTTTGCATACGCGGGTAATAGTTGTACACGGGAAGTTACACAAAGATCCGATTCTTCACACTTTCCGATTTTGTTTTGTCTTTGATCGGGTTGAATTCTTCTTTGTTCAACTGGAAATGCAGTTCTATCACATCTTTGTTTACTGGCGACGTTTCGGTGCCTACTTTCCAGCACCATCCTCAGGCAACACAACACAGTACAAACTTCACAATAGCAGATTTAAGCAAATGTGGTAACCTCGTTCCAAAACAGAATTAGAAAATATACTTATTTCTTAGATTATACTTTAAAGAATACATATCATTTTATTGACATTATCAGTAGATATAATTTGAATGATAATGATAGAATGGCTAGCCTGGACGTTGTATCGATGTATACTAATGTCCCGGTACAAGCAGCATTAGAAAATGTGAAGCGTTGTTTAACAGAGTTCCCAGAGATAATAGAAGGTAGTAAAATGATGTTAAGTAGTATAATGGAAATCTTTAATATTTGTATGTCTTCCACCTACTTTAGGTTCAGAAATGAATTTTATAAACAAGTTAAAGGTGTCCCTATGGGACAACCACTATCAGTCCCGGTTGCTAATATTTTTATGCACTATTTTTAAAAAATCTGTTGTTAAAATCTCCTATCAAGCCAACATACTAAAAAGACCACATTTGCTTAAATCTGCTTTTGTGAAGTTTGTACTGTGTTGCCTGAGAATGGTGCTGGAAATGAGCACCGAAACGCATGCAATAACAAAGATGTGATAGAACCGCATTTCCAGTTGAAAAAGAAGAATTCAACCCGATCAAAGACAAAACAAAATCGGAAAGTGTGAAGAATCGGATCTTTGTGTAACTGCCCGTGTACAACTATTACTCGCGTACGCAAAACGCGGCATTGAATTAATTGAATTGTACACACCGCAAAAAAATTTCAAAAAAATTCTGGACAACGTTTTATTTTTTAATTGGCGTTCAACTGAAGAAGCATGCTAACAAGCTTGATCTGAACTCAAAGTCGAATAGTATTGTCTTGGAATGTCGCACTTTTACAGTACGAGATAAATCTAGTCATAGACGGATTTGAATTGCAAATCTTATTTTGCACACACCTAATTCGAATGTGCTTCGATATGCCTTAAGTTAAACGCATATTGCATCTGCCTATATATCATTTTCCACAGTTACTATTCGAACGGAACAAAACGTTAGATGCAGATTGCAGTTTAGTTTGTTATTTTACGCCAGAGGGAGGAATTTGGTGTTAAATGTGACTAAAACTATGACAGCTGCAAAATATATCAACGCCGATGCTGTAGGTATTCTATATTATATGCAAATCGGTAAAAAAAACGTTGATCAAAATAACGTTAGTGGAGTTTGCCTTCACTCAATTGTTCAGAGTTTTTACAATTCAGCGTGTACATTGACATATCGACCATGATTCGTGCCAAATCCGAGCCTATCCCTAAACACAAACTTTTGTCTGGCAAAATAATAACACGATTAGGATCTTCAGGTAATTATCGCAAAATTGCTATATCTGATTTACTGAAAGAAGATTTTGTCGAACGCAAACAATTGTGATATTGGTATTTGATTAGAGAAATACTCTTAAATAATCGGCGATGTGTCGCAAGGCCGTGATTTTCGAACGCGGGTTGTCGCTTTGCCGTATCAGTTTCGCAAATAACCGATTGATCCCCATTTCCAAGTACGCATCTCTTTTGTCTTTGATCAGGCTGGATGCGTATTCGTCCCTTTCTTCCGAGGGCTTCAATATCGTTGATACTAACCACCAGATATGAGATGCGATCCAATCTTCATTGACTGGCAACGTTTCGGTGCCTTGTTTCCGGTTCCATTATCCGGCTAATATACCCAGCACAATACTCACAATAGCAGATTTAAGCAAATGTGGTCTAAAACGCCCCCAGTCCAATCCACAATATGTTCAAACGAACATTGGTTACCGCGGGATGGCTCAGTGGTTAGAGCACCAGATTCCGAAGCAGACGTTCTCAGGTTCGAGTCCTGTCCGCGGCAAATTTGGGCCAGTACATGATGAGTTCCCAATAAGGACGAAACCGGTCTACTGGATGAATTGCCTTTTCAGCACTATACAATTCTTAGTTTATACTGACATATATATGTAATTAATGGGTCAGGTGTTTATATCAAGACCGCAACCTTGATTATAATAAACGACAATATGTTTGTTCTGGACTTATAGTCTATTTATTTCGTAAATATTTATCAAGTAAAATACATTTCTTTATTTACGGCTACAACGGATATACTTTGATTGAACAAATGAAAACTACTCTACTTTTACATTTTTTGCTTAATTATATTCACCGGTCGTACGGTTATTTGAAATTACCACGTGTCAACCTGAGAGTGCGTGTGCAAATATGTGTCTGACGGAAAGAATATTCAATTTATATTGTTTAACTAAGAAATATATGCCCCTAGATTACAGTTTGTATTACAGCAAACTTTTTGGTTTCGGAGGATGTGCTATTGCATAAAAGTTTTCCATTTGAACCAGTGGACTGGTGCTTATATGAATCCGATAAGAAAGAGTCATGAAGTTGGAACTAGATCTGGACATTTGGCAATATCTCCTCCTTTGGTGGGGAATGTTGCAAGCA
>JAQBSW010011879.1:0-18555 GCA_029291075.1 Eudiplozoon nipponicum
TAATGTCATTTGGTGTCATCGCTTTCATTGTAATTGCGTCCGTAATTGATGTATGTGTCGTATTTTGCGAAGCGTTGGCTATTTTAAAGGCATGTCAGTTATGTCTTTATTCCAGTCCAATTTAATTTCTTTTTGAATTATTTTCTGCACGTTTAAGCAGGGCTTCAGCTTATTAATTGCAATAGCTTCAAAAGCCAGAAGCATTTTCTCTGTTTTTGCCTTGTAGAGAACTGAAATATTTTACTACTAACTGACTTGTGAGTAGTACATAGTCGCAAATTGCTGATTTTTGTGCAGGAGCTGCACCCCTCTTTAATAGTTTTTAAGGGAGATGCTGATTTATTCTAGTTTCGAGCCTCTTTTTTGATCTGCCGATGTACTGAGCGTTGCAGGTACATTGAAATTTGTATACGGATAAAGGTGTTGACGCTACAGGGAGGCTAGCTTTTTCATTAGTTCTCATAAGTTTTGTTGTGTTCAACACAACTCTCACCTGTATTGATGGAAACTGCTATAGTCGCTCGAATTACTTTTCGGTTGAAGATTTCCGCTAGAAGATCACCTCCAAAGGGAACACTAAGTGTTACTCTCTGGAGAGTTTTTTTTCCTTCAAATTGGCCTCGATTTTGTTGCGTTGCCTCAAGTTGTATTCGATTAACCAGTCCGGATAGCCATTATTTCTCAACGCTTCGCGAAGCAAATTTGGCTCTACTTCAATGTTGCCCGGTGAACAAATCCTGCGTATTTGTGTGCCCAAATTTATTATTAGGATCCTTGGCACACTACTCATATAATGGTTATATTGTCCAGTCCAGTTTGATTTCTTGTGAACTGACCTTGAAGGAGTACCTTCTTCATCTCTCGTTATTCCTACATCTAGGAAGGATAAATATCCGTCTTTTTCTTCTATTGTAAACTTGATTGCCTGGTCTACCTTGTTTATGTGATGTAGCAGTGAATTTGTATCTTCATCCTTTTCAACGACCATGAAAGTATCGTCAACGTAGCGCAGAATGCAAACATGCCAAGCCCGTAGGTTCAACGCAACCGATATTATATGGGTTGCCCAGGGTTCACAAAATGACCAACAATGAAAGACTTCCGCCTTTCAGGTCCATTTTATCTATGGTAAATTCCCAACAGGCAAGGTAGCCAAACTATTATGCCGGATTATAAAGCCTATCATGAAAGGAAGAATAGACCACGTTGTACAGGATAGTTTTCAATTTGTAGAAAAAATTTGCGACCTAATTGACCCTCGATATAAGGTCACTCTTTACTAGCATTCCAGTAAATAAAACTATAAATATCCTATGTGAACATATACGATCGTCATGAGCGGAAACACTGCTAGAAATGGACAACATGAGAGAACTATTTTTATTATGCACATCCAACGTACAATTCGTATTCCATGGAGTTATCTACAGACAAATTGACGGCATATGTATGGGTAGTCCTCTTGAACCAGTATTGGCAGACATATACATGCACAATTTAGAAACAACTGGTTTAAAACCATTAATCAATAGAGCTCATTTTTACGTGCGCTACGTTGAAGATACTTTCATGGTCGTTGAAAAGGATGAAGATACAAATTCACTGCTACATCACATAAACAAAGTAGACCAGACAATCACGTTTACAATTGAAGAAAAAAAGACGGATATTTATCCTTGAAGTAGAGCTAAATTTGCTTCGCGAAGCGTTGAGAAATAATGGCTATCCAGACTTGTTCATCCAATACAACTTGAGGCAACGCAACAAAATCGAGGCCAATTTGGAAGAAAATCAAACTCCCCAGATAGTAACGCTTAGTGTTCCCTTTGGAGGTGATCTTCCAGCGGAAATCTTCAAACGAAATTAATTCGAGCGACAAAAGAACAGTTTCCATCAATACAGGTGAGAGTGGTGTTCAACACAACAAAACTGATGCGCACGAATTTCAATGTACCTGCAACGCTCAGTACATTAGCAGATCAAAAAAGAGGCTCGAAACTAGAATAAATCAGCATCTCCTCAAAAACTACTACTCACAGGTCATGCTGTTAGTAGTAACAATTTTTCAGTCCTCTACAAGGCAAAAACAGAGAAAATGCTTCTGGCTTTTGGAAGCTATTGCAAATAATAAGCTCAGCCCTGCTTAAACGTGCAGAAAATAATTCAAAAAGAAATTAAATTGGACTTGGAACAAAGACATAACTGACATGCCTTTAAAAATAGCTCAACGCTTCCGCAAAATACGACACATACATCAATTACGGACGCAATTACAATGAAAGCGATGACACACCAAATGACGTTACGCAAAAGGAGTGGTCTAAATTGCGCAAAAGTAGTAGTCTAAATTACGAAAAACAAAGGCTTACATAACGAAGAGGAGATTGGTTACGACAAATGTACAGTGAGATTGGATGAACGAATATACTAACGAATCCAGAACAATGGCTGTAGATACTGGTAGAAATAAGATTTATTAATAAATGTTATTCCATGGAGTACGTTGTTTTTTCTTATATATATATATATATATATATATATATATATATATATATATATATATATATATATATATATATATATATATATATATATATATAGATGATGTCCATTCCTTTTTAATTTAACAGTATTCTTAAAATTAGGAAAACACAAATAAATAAGTTGATAAAGGCCATTTATTTCGTGAATACTAATCATCTCTTATACAATCATACATATTTATACATTTTGGGTTTCCAATTGATTATGCTAGTGGTAACAAATCTGACTCTTTTTTACTGCTGTTTCTTGTTTTGACTAGTTGGTGAGTGTGTATGCGTTTGTGTTTGTGTGTATGCGTGTTTGCATGTAAAGGTCATTCTCGCAGTATTGCGAAGTGATGTCTGAGATCTTGTCATTATTGTTTTGATAGCTTGAGAATTAACCGTTTGTGCGCATTGTTCACTGTTACATATACAAGTGCTATTTTTCCCAGTATAGTTGATCGTTTCACCTCGTTGCGCAAAGTTTTCACGTGGTAACAGCGCCAGTGTTGATTGCAATGTTAAACGCTCACATTGTTTGGAGACTTCTGTCATCGTATGCGCCTCTGTTATTTCCACTTCAGTTTGTTGCCAATCCGATTGTACGTTTGTTGATTCTAGTCTAGGGCCTGTTTGTTCTTGGCTGGATACTAGTAGATTTGTTGTTGAATTCTGTTATTTTTGGCCAGTCGATAAGAATATCATGTTGATGAAACTTTTGAATATTATCCACTTCGTTATTTGTGTTTTCCTAATTATAAGAATATATTATATATATATATATATATATATATATATATATATATATATATATCTTATAATTAGAAAACAACACATAAATAACAAAGTGGATAAAGGCCATTTATTTCGTGAATACTAAACATCTCTTATACAATCATACATATTTATACATTTTGGGTTTTCAATTGATTATGCTATTGGTAACAAATCTGACTCGTTATTACTGCTGTTTCTTGTTTTGACTAGATGGTGAGTGTGTATGCATTTGTGTTTGTGTTGTGTATGCGTGTTTGTATGTTGGATTCCAGGTAGCGGTACAGCATATTCCAGTATCGACCTAATCCAAATTTTAGACCATTCAATAAGATATTTCCATTTACTAGCGCCTATCATATCTTAGTACAGCTAACTATTCTTTCAATATGTCTCTCAGCAGAAGATTTACCTTGAACGGTCATGTATAAATCATTAATTTATTGCTCATGTTTGATTTCAATGACAACATTGATTACAGCATCATGATAATAAACATAATTTAATTATTTAATACTAAATATTTTATTTGCTTTCAAAAATTAATCGTTTATATTCAATCCTAATGTTATTAAACACCTACTGAAGTTATTAAAATTGAAAGTTTTGTAAAATTTGAGAGAAACTCGATATTTGTTGGATCTATGACTTCATCAGAAAATATGTAGACTCAATCATTAAAGACCTAAGTATGCAAATGTGCAAATATTATTTTAAATTAAATTTATACCAAGTATATTCCTTCCGAATTTCCACTTGTTTCTTTTAGCAGTCTTGATCTTAAATTGTTTACTTAATTACTCATTCTTCAATTTTTCAAACAGTACTTAAGAAATATAAAAATATTCACATCGCAATTCATTGAATATATCGCATTTAAAATTTGCATCATATTACATTTAATCAAAAGCGTTTGAGATATCTATGAAGAAAATAATGCATTGAACTTTTTCTCATTGAGTTAAGTTACATGATTGCATATGGAATGCATTTTATTAATTGTCAAATTGAACATAAAGTAAAGCCAAGTTGGCTTGTATCAAAATCTACAAGCAACTTAAATTCCAAATAATGTAGTATCAGACATTGTTTATCTTTTTTGATGCATGTATCAAAGTTATAAATCGATAAAACAATGTGATCTTTAATTTATTTAATTTATATATATATATATATATATATATATATATATATATATATATATATATATATATATATATATATATATATATATATATATATATATATACTATATATATAGACTATGTATGATTTAGGAGAATTGGTAATTGATCTTTGACATCCAACCTCATTATTCTCTGTGTACTAAATATCATATTAACATTAAAGCTGGGAAAGTTCTGATTTGTTATTCTATTCTGCTGCCTTGCAATTATTAAGGCTGGTATGTCGCCTCTAAATGGTAAGTTGAGGATAACCTGCTTGATGGTATACTTTCTAGTGCAAATCTGCCGATCTGATGTTGACATCGAAGAATCGCGCTAGGTAGTTGTTCATTAGCAAACTTTTCCTGAGTTAGCCCAATTCTTCTTCAATCTTGTGTACCCAAGATGAGTTTCCAATAATGTTGTAACCGGTGTACTTGATGAATTGCCATTTATTTACTAACAAAATTTAGCTAATACTAACAAATGCAAGCTCTTAGTCGTTCAGTTGTTTATTTATTATGTCCACAACCTTAAGTACAGTAAAAGTCATTAGAAAATTACATGTGCATGTGGGATATGTAGACAATTTTATGTGCAAAGTATACAAATTAATAAAAGATTACTTTTAATTATTGACTTAGACGAACTTGTAATTTTTATTTATACGAGCGTCTGCAGGGCTAAAGAAGTTAAGATCTTATATAGGATAATAAATCCTGGAGTACTTCTGACATTATGTGTATAGTATTATATCAGTCTGGCCATAATATGAGGAGATCCTTTATTCATATAAATTGTTAATTCAATGCTACTTCCACAGGTAGTATTGTGTCTATTCTATAACTACAGCTAATGGATGAATGGTAGAATCTAAAGGTCTAAAGATTTGCTATATTGTCTCCGGCAAATATAGACAAACTAAGTAGAATTAATTAATAATTGTAAAATTTTGTAGCGTGCGGCATGGTGACACACATTTTAGAACACATATTGCGAAGCAGACATGCTCAGTTTTCAGCCCTGTCCACGATACATTTTTGAAAGTTCCTAATAAGGACCCAACCGGTTTACACGATGTGAGGCTTAATCAAAATTATGAAATGCTTGTTTTATAGTCTCACATGGGAGTGGATTTTACATAAAAAATATAACCTCGATTACAATAATTCTTTTCACAGCCTACGCAACATATTTTTGTTTAATTATATTTATGTGAATATTTGTATGTTGAGGCTCCATACCTATTAGTAGCTGAGAACACCAGAGATGCCCATTTGAATCCGATTAGCTATAATTCTCATACACATCTATTTAATTCTTGCCTGCTATATTTTGAGCTAATTTACTTGTGTCCTAAAACCTAAGGTTAGCTTACATGCTGATCGTTCTTAATTATTAATTTGATAACTTAGTGTTAGGCAAACGAAATTTGAATTTCTTACGTAGCACAACACCCGATAAAATAACCTGGAAATAAATAAGACGTGAAAAACAGAATAATTAAATCACATCCCCAATTTTTACGATTCAAAAGACAAAATGATAGCATTACTATATCCTGGTTTCTTTGCTGAAGCACTGCCCCTAATGAAACATTTGAGGCACATGTGTTTAGTTCAAATGACTTTTCCGAATCTACAGGTGCTAGTGTGGTTATGTCACTTGGCATTTCCTTGGTCCTCTGGAATTTTTATCGGTCTTCCTGATCGTGCTCGGTTCATGTGTGAGATGGCGTGATAACGATCCTAGAAATCCGGCTAGACCTGGAATGAATCGACGATAATAGCTGGTCATGCCCAAGAACCTTCGCAAATGGCGCACGCTCCAGGGCACCGTTAAGTCCTTGCTAGCTTGGATTTTATCTTCCAAAGGTTTTATTCCGACATTAAGAAGTACATATCCAAGATACTTAACTGGAGAGCCTCCAATGTTACACTTTATGGGTTTGACCAGTACTCCATATTGTTCCAGTTTGGTCAAAACCGTTTCCAAATGCTTACGATGTTCATCACGTGAGCGACTAAAAATTTTTATGTCGTCTATATACACCCTCGCAAATGGACAATTCTGAAGGATCATTTCAGCCACAACCTGGAAAGTCTGACTGGCATTTTTCAAACCAAAAGGAACTCGAAGAAATTCATGCGATCCCCTCCTGGAAATATGACTGCGGTGAGTAGTATAGAACTTTCTTCCATCGGTATCGGATAGTAAGCTGTCTAGAGATCTAAATTTGAATAAACCGCATATCCCACTATGTCTCAGAGCAGAGTTCTCTGGTTAGGCAGAGGATATGAATCACCATTCGTCACTGAATTTAGTAGACGATAATTCCCACCAACACCACATTGACCCGGTTCATGTTTGGAAACTACCACTATTTGATAAACAAAATTGGAATTTGACCTTTTACAAATCTCCTCTTTGCGCAATTGGAGAAATTCGGACACAGCAACTTGCTAGTTTGTATTAGGGGTTGCAAACCTAATAACAAATTAGTTCAGTTGTGACCAGAAGGATAAACCAAAGGCAACATGAACGGAAAGTATAATCACATGCACATTCGTTTCGTGCTTACTGGCGACTCATCAGTAGGAGTCAGTATTACGCCCTTTAATAACTATATATTTTGGTCAAGAATGCGGGATACCGTTCTATTATCTCACATTCTTGACCAAAATTTATAGTGGTTAAGGGACGTAATACCTGCCCCTACTGATGAGTCGCCCGTAAGCACGAAACGAATGTGCATGAAATTATTCTTTCTTTTATTGCTGCCTTTGGATTATCCTTCTGTTCACAACTGAACTAATTTGTTACTAGGTTCGCAACACCTAATACATACTTGCATATATAATACTTCTCCGCACCAAACAGTATTTCACAGCAACTTGTTGTTTGTGTTGTGCCAATGGTTGGGCTTCTGGTGAACAAGGTAACGGAGTCTCTAATTCTATTTGCTGTTCTACTCATCTCTTCAATCCTGTTATTTTGGCACTGAAAGTTTAAAAGACTGCAAAGTGTTTCTCGATGATGTCGGCAAAGTCATGTGCGGCCGTGGGATGGGGTAAAAATTAGTGTTTTAACTGCCGAAGTGTTAGACTCAGTGTGTATTATCACCTCTACGCCTCCTGCGATAGTCCTAATCTTGGGATCTAAAGTCAGTTTGAAGTGCGACAAGTAACCCATTCCACTGATATGGTCCTTGACATCGCTACGAGAAAGTTCCATGTAAAAGAAGATGTCTTGCCTAAGGTCACCGACAATTCTTTCATCCCCCTGATTCCCATCGGAATACCATTTGCGGCCCACAGTTGATGATCAAATGTGGGGCAATCTGCTTTCAACACATCTGACCTAACTATGCTTACTTCTGCACCTGTATCGATAAGAACCTTCAGTCCATTTAGTTCATCGTTAATAATGAATTTATTGCTGGATAATCCGGTAATGTTTTCCATATCTCCGCTTAGGAAGAATCTGACCGTATTGCCATATGTTTTGGTGCCATTTGATCTAGTCGCATCCTTCAAATTTGCATTAATTATGCATTTACAATGCACGTCTAGTAGCTTTGAAATAGAACTCCCACCTAGTGCTCCAACTAGCGGAGTTTTTGTACTTTTCCCGGTGATGAATTCCTCTCTAGCGGTTTAGATTTATTAAATTCATGCCCGCTATATCTTGAGCTTAATTGCTTGTGTCCATAAACATAAGATTTTCTTCCATGCTGTTTGTACTTAATTATAAATTTGATAACTTAGTGTTAGGCAAACGGAATATAAATTCTTTACGTTGCAAAACGCCCGATCAAATAACCTGGAAAGACATAATTCGCGAGAAATAGAATTATTAAATTACGAGTTACAGAACGACCTCAATATGTACGATTCAAAAGACAAAATGATAAGAGGTGTATATTTTGAAAATCAAGTATTTTGTAAATCGTAAAATAGCGAAAAGAAACAAATTCAGCTGGCTGAGGTAAGTCAGGCCAGTCACGTACAGATAACCAAAGTTAAAATTACGCACAATTCAAAAGTATATATACTGTCAAGCATTTAAACAAAGATTGTTCTAGGAAATAAACGAATAATTTTTTTTAAATAAAATTGCTTAATCAGCCAATGTGGTTTAAATTTATCAATAAAAGTCACTTTAATTTTTTCGAGGAAATATCTTTCACATGGAAATACTATTTGTATGCAACAAATGTGGTGTTGTTCAAACCATATTGGCTTAGCACGTATTTATTTGACATGGTATGGTTTAAAGAAATATAAATAGATTAGCTCTGACCAGATTATCATAATCGAATGCGATCTTACCAGGATACGCTGATATCCACAGATTACAGAACTAGATGATTGAGACCTAAAAACAAATATTCAAGTCAATTACCCGAAGCAAATTTGTTTTTCTTTCCGCTGATAATTAAAAAGAACAATCGCCAAGAAGATTAAAATGATTCATTAGCAAAGAGTCGGAGATGGAACCACGCAGTGTCCCGCTTGTGCAATTCAGCAACTCAGATCCAACTAAAACATTTCCTTCGACAATACAAGTCAAAAACTTCGACAATATGAACAAAAGAACTTCCAAAAAAAATTACAATTTTTTCCAAAAATTACAATATTGTTTTACGAAACCAGCGATAACATCAAATGTCCAAAAATAAAATTGATTTATTTTTATATGAGGAGTTAATTGGTGTTCAATAATTAAATTAACCGCCACATACACCCTCATGTTTAAGATGATTAACCATACATGATGTAGTCCTCATTCTTCGGTTTCTTGATGACTCTTCCAGTACGAGTTTCAACAAGTTGTGCTGGTACTTCAATAGATTTCATATTCATATTGCATTGTTCTTTATTCTCAGTTGTCTTGGTTTTAATCTTTACTTCTTTTCCATATTTGTTCGACTCTTCGTTTTTCTCACAAATTTCTGAGTCACATCTCGCCTCAACTTCTGGATACTTCGATAAATACTGTTCCTCAGTCTCCTTCTCCGTCCAAATAAACTGTGGAATGCAGCGATCCAGTGTTACACATTCTACTGTGTCATTTACTTCTATAAATGCATTTTTCTCAGTCATATGATTGACTTTAAATGGCCACTTATAGAACGGAGTCAGAAAATTCTGTCTGTTTTCGTTAGTTATATATACATGAGAAGGCAGCTTGAAATCTGAAGATACATAGCATTTAGACTTTGGACTTCTAGTTTTGATTGGAGCTAAACGACTCATTTTATCTCTCAATGCTCCAACAAACCAATCTACTGAACTAGATGCCCAATCGAGACAACTTTGAGCTTCTATTAGGAGATCTCCAGGTAACTCCAATGGCTCTCCATAAACAAGTTCTGCTATGGATGTTCCTAACTGAACTCTGTATCTATTTCGCATTGCCAACAAAACTATGGGCAAATCATGTATCCAACTGGATCCACCGGTGCAGCGTAATGCAGCCTTTAGCTCCCTGTGCAGTCTTTCAACCATCCCATTAGCTCTGGGATTATAAGCACATGTGTGTCTTACTTCTATCCCCATAGTATTCAATGATCTAATAAACAATTCAGACATAAACTGACTACCACGATCAGTAGTTACCCTTACCGGTACACCATATCGCGACACCCAATTATGCAAGAACATAAGTAAGACTTCTTGAGCTGTCATGTCCCTCAGGATTGCTACCTCAAACTGACGACTGAACCGATCGACCATCGTCAGTAAATACTTTTGGCCAGCAATCTCAGGCATTTCTACTAAATCAATGTGAACATGCATGAAACGACCCGCTGGCATACCAATCTTTTTAATTTCAGTTTTGGTATGACGCCAAACTTTACAAGTTTGACACCGGGCACATGTCCTTACCCAGGCTCTTATGTCTTTCGACATCTTTGGCCATACATATCTATCAGTGACCATCCTGATAGTTGCCTTAATGGAAGGATGACTGAATTCATGTAGCTGCTGAATTACCTTATACCTTAATTCTAACGGTACATAAGGTCTAGGTTGGCTCCTGGAGATTTCACATAATAACCACTTATCTCCAATCTTCCTGCGTGTATATACAGGATTCTTTTCCAACACAGCTACTAAAGGATCAGAACCTTGTGCTTCCATCAATTGCTGGACAAAATCATTAGAAGATACAATAGAGCATACGAGTGACTCTGAACGAATCATATCTTCATCTAATACGTCTGGTCTACTGAGAGTGTCTGCCACCACATTATCTTTTCCTGAGATATGACTAATGGTAAAATCAAATTCTGCGAGTCGGGTTATTTGTGAATTCACCCGCCGAGAATAATTTAGACTATTTGCTTTCCCAAAGATACTCAACAACGGTTTATGTTCAGTTAATATCATAAACTGATGTCCATCTAGGTAGTGCTCAAAATGCAACACTGCAGAATAAACTGCTAGTACCACCTTTCCAAGCGTATCATATCGCTTCTCGCGATCTTGGAATTTCCGACTATAGAATACAATCGGCTTGACTACACCATTTTCTCGTTGATGTAACACTGCTCCTATGGCTACATCAGAAGCATCTGTGACCAGCTCAAACGGCTTAGTCCAATTCACAGGTGCTAATGTTGTCATTTGGCTTAACATATCTTTGGCCCTCTGGAATTTTTCCTTGTCGTCTTGGCTAAAATTAATAGGCCAGGACTTCTTGATTGTGCTTCGTTCACGAACTAAATGTCGAGTTAGCGAACCCAAAATTCCAGCTAAACCTGGTATGAACCGACGATAGTAGCTAATCATGCCCAAAAATCTACGCAACTGGCGTACAGTTCTAGGTTCTGGCACATCCTTGATTGCTTGTACCTTGTCTTCCAAGGGCTTGATTCCATCCTTGGAAATGGTGTGTCCAAGATATTTTACGGTAGAGCAACCAATCCTACTCTTTTCTGGTTTCACTACCAATCCATAATGTTCCAGCTTAGACAAAACGATGTCCAAATGCTCCCGGTGTTCCTCCCTAGATTGACTATATATAATGATGTCATCTATATACACTCTAGCAAATGAACAGTCTTGAAGAACTTCCTCTGTCAGACGCTGGAATGTCTGACTTGCATTCTTCAACCCAAAAGGCATACATAAGAATTCATGCGATCCTCCTCCAGGGAATCGCACTGCTGTGAGCGGTATAGATTCTGCCTCCATAGGTACTTGATAGTACGCCTTCTGCAGATCTAACGTTGTATATACCTCATACCCCATTATATCCCTGAGCAAAGTACTCTGGTTCGGTAGAGGATACGAATCGCCTTTCGTTACCGAATTCAATAGACGATAGTTACCACAAACCCTCCATTGACCTGGTTCAGGTTTGGGAACAACCACTATTGGAGATGCAAATTTGGAATTTGAACGCCTACAAATTCCTTCTTCTCTCAACCGCTTAAATTCTTCAATAGCAACCTGCTGCTTGTGTTGTGCTAACGGTTGAGACTTGGGCGAACAAGGTAGTGGCTCCACCAACTCGATTTGGTGTTCTATGCCTGTCTTTAAACCCTTGCGTTTAGCATTAAATGGCAGAAACACGGCCAGGTGTTTCTCGATGACATCCGCCAAGTCATCGGCGACGACGGGTCTGGGTAGTCTCACTGACCTAACTACTAAGGTCCCAGTCTCAGCATAAGTCACTATCCCAGTGCTTTGTCCAATGGTCCTAGATTTGGGATCTAAAGCGAGATTAAAATGGATCAAAAAATCCATCCCAATGATGTTATCCTTTATATCAGCGACCAGAAAATTCCACGTAAATGGAGATTTCTGCCCCAATGTCACTGACAATTCTTTAACTCCCTTAACCTCAATTGGACTTCCATTAGCAGCCCATAGTTGGTAATCGAATGTGGGGCTATCAATTTCCACCACATCAGATCGAAATATGCTCACCTCTGCACACGTGTCTATTAAGAATTTTAAGCCACTAAGTTCATCAGTTATAACGAACTTTTTGGTGCTATAACCAGCAACCTCTTTAAGATAACCTGCCAGCCAAAATCTAACAGATTTACGGACTGTATTACTGCGCGTTTCTTCCATCGAAGCTTCCGAACCTGATTTCGATGTTTCTAGTATGCCCCAAATATGCATACCTTGGAGCCTTGCATGCGCAACCCCCCTACGGCTCCTATTAGCAGGGGCGTCATTAGTTTTCCGGCAGCTTCGACCAGGCTACAGGAAGACTACTTCCTTTCCATCGGGGACCACTCAACTTTGGAAACGTGCATCCCCCTCCTGACATTTTCCAAACTCGGCGTTATTGCGATGTGATATGCACAACTCGCGTGGTCCCTGTACACTGTCACGCGATTCGCCTCTCCAATGCTTGGAATTTGAACGTTGACTCCGAGAATTTACCCTACTTCTGTTGGAACTTTCTTATTGCTTTTTATCCAACCCACATCCCTGCGGAGGGTACTTAATTCATTCTCTATGGTCAGGAGTCTCTCTGAGAGATGTCTGAGTTGCTGCTCCAGGCGTGAATCTGCGGTTACTGCATACACCTTAGGTTCCATCTGACGATACACTTTGTCCAACCCTTTGAGCTTCTTGAGCCACTCTAGTTCCAATGTATCATATACATCCAAGGTGGCTCTTAGTCTAGCAGGCAATTCTGCTACAAATATACTATTTATAACTTCCTCAGATATATCAAGCCCGATGGATTTTGAAATTAGTCTGTCATAAAATTCAGATGGAAGTAGATTTCCCATCTTTTCCTGACGTAATAAGTCAGTCATCCGTTCAATCCTCTCGGGTTGATATCGTCCATGGAGTTCTTCTACTAGAAGCTCAAATGTATTTTCTGGTTCGTTCTCAGTAACAAATTTCCTGAGTCTAAACAGATTCTTTTTTAATGGCTCAGGTAAGCACCACCAGGCCGAGGCAAACCTTTCTATAGAGTCGGTCATCCGTTTTAGTTTAAAATAAAATTTTGCTTCGTCGACCCATTCAGAATGGTTGTCTGGTCTGTACATAGTCAGCTTAACATTGCTATCCATAGAATTGCGGCAAAAACGATCATCTACATCATATCTTTCCGCATAAAGGATCCTGGCCCGGTCGCCATTTTTTGTAGAGGCCCTTAGGTCACTACCATAAGGGGGTCTCTTGGATGCCAGATTACTGAACTGGAATGATTGAGACCTTAAAACAAATATTCACTTTAATTACCCAAAGCAAATTTGTGGTTCTTTTCGCTGATAATTAAAAACAAAACGACGAGAAGATTACAAAGTTTTATTCACAAAGAGTCGGAGATGGAACCACGCAGTGTCCCGCTTATGCAATTCAGAAACTCAGATCAAAACTCTCTCATTTCCTTCCACAAGACAAGTCCAAAACTTCGACAATATGAACAAAAGAACTTCCAAAAAATTTTACAATATTTTTCAAAAATTACAATATTATTTTACGAAACCAGCGATAACATCAAATGTCCAAAAATAAAAATTGATTTATTTTTATATGAGAGGTTAATTTCTGTCCGATAATTAATTTAACCTCTGCAATCTTCAACGAGATTAGTCAGCTACTCACTCGACACGGATGTCAACGCCACAACAGAAGGAAAAACAACAAAGTCAACAAGAGCTGGTCTCCAGTGTCTAGGAGTATTTCTAGACACTGCTACACTTGTAGAGGTTAAATTAATTATCGGACAGAAATTAACCTCTCATATAAAAATAAATCAATTTTTAATTTTGGACATTTGATGTTATCGCTGGTTTCGTAAAACAATATTGTAATTTTTGAAAAATGTAAAATTTTTTGAAAGTTCTTTTGTTCAAATTGTCGAAGTTTTGGACTTGTTTTGTGGAAGAAAATGAGAGAGTTTTGATCTGAGTTTCTGAATTGCATAAGCGGGACACTGCGTGGTTCCATCACCGATACTTTGTGAATAAAAATTTGTAATCTTCTCGTCATTTTGTTGTTTTTAATTATCAGCGAAAAGGACCACAAATTTGCTTTGGGTATTTTAAGTTAATACTTGTTTTAAGGTCTCAATCATTCCAGTTCAGTAATTTGTGGACATCAGCGTATCCGGGTAAGCTTACTTAATTAATATAATATATAAATTACAAGTAATTTAATAATATCATGTCTGGTTTATTAAATACTGAGGATACAGAGCAGTTGGCTAGCGGATTTAAGGATTGTAGCTTAAGAGATAGTTCAGAGGAACTTAAGTGTTCCAAGATAGATGATCATTCCGCATATATGGATTTTCCGGGCCTGGCATCCAAGAGACCCCCTTATGGTAGTGACCTAAGGGCCTCTACAAAAAATGGCGACCGCACCAGGATCCTTTATGCGGGAAGATATGATGTAGATGATCGTTATTGCCACAATTCTATGGATAGCAATGTTAAGCTGACCATGTACAGACCAGACAACCATTCTGAATGGGTCGAAGAAGCAAAATTTTATTTTAAACTAAGACGGATGACCGACTCTATAGAAAGGTTTGCCTCGGCCTGCAGGTGCTTAACTGAGCCATTAAAAAAGAATCTGTTTAGACTGAGGAAATTTGTTACTGAGAACGAACCAGAAAATGCATTTGAGCTTCTAGTAGAAGAACTCCATGGACGATATCAACCCGAGAGGATTGAACGGATGACTGACTTATTACGTCAGGAAAAGATGGAAAATCTACTTTCATCTGAATTTTATGAAAGGCTAATTTCAAAATCCATCGGGCTTGATATATCTGAGGAAGTTATAAATAGTATATTTGTAGCAGAATTGCCTGCTAGACTAAGAGCCACCTTAGATGTATATGGTACATTGGAATTAGAGTGGCCCAAGAAGCTCAAAGGGTTGGACAAAGTGTATCGTCAGATGGAACCTAAGGTGTATGCAGTAACCGCAGATTCACGCCTGGAGCAGCAACTCAGACATCTCTCAGAGAGACTCCTGACCATAGAGAATGAATTAAGTACCCTCCGCAGGGATGTGGGTTGGATAAAAAGCAATAAGGAAACTTCCAACAGAAGTAGGGTAAATTCTCGGAGTCAACGTTCAAATTCCAAGCATTGGAGAGGCGAATCGCGTGAGGGTGTACAAGGACCACGCGAGTGGTGCATATCGCATCGCAAATACGCCGAGTTTGGAAAATGTCAGGAGGGGGGATGCACGTTTCCAAAGTTGGGCGGTCCCCGATGGAAAGGAAGTAGTCTTCCTGTAGCCTGGTCGAAGCTGCCGGAAAACTAATGAAGCCCCCGCTAATAGGAGCCGTAGGGGGGTTGCGCATGCAAGGCTCCAAGGTATGCATATTCGTGGCATACTAAAATCTTCGAATTTAGGTTCGGAAGCTTTGATGGAAGAGACGCGCAGTAATACAGTCCGTGAATCTGTTAGATTTCGGCTGGAAGGTAATCTTAAAGAGGTTGCTGGTTATAGCAACAATAAGTTCGTTATAACTGATGAACTTAGTGGCCTAAATTTCTTAATAGACACGGGTGCAGAGGTGAGCATAGTTCGATCTGATGTGGTGGAAATTGATAGCCCCACATTCGATTACCAACTATGGGCTGCTAATGGAAGTCCAATTGAGGTTAAGGGAGTTAAAGAATTGTCACTGATATTGGGGCAGAAATCGCCATTTACGTGGGAATTTCTGGTCGCTGATATAAAGGATAACATCATTGGGATGGACTTTTTGATCCATTTTAATCTTGCTTTAGATCCAAACTCTAGGACCATTGGACAAAGCACTGGGATAGTGACTTATGCTGAGACTGGGACCTCAGTAGTTAGGTCAGTGAGACTACCCAGACTTGTCGTCGCCGATGACTTGGTGGATGTCATCGAGAAACACCTGGCCGTGTTTCTGCCATTCAATGCTAACGCAAGGGTTTAAAGACAGGCATAGAACACCAAATCGAGTTGGTGGAGCCACTACCTTGTTCGCCCAAGTCTCAACCGTTAGCACAACACAAGCAGCAGGTTGCTATTGAAGAATTTAAGCGGTTGAGAGAAGAAGGAATTTGTAGGCGTTCAAATTCTAACTTTGCATCTCCAATAGTGGTTGTTCCCAAACCTGAACCAGGTCAATGGAGGGTTTGTGGTAACTATCGTCTATTGAATTCGGTAACGAAAGGCGATTTGTATCCTCTACCGAACCAGAGTACTTTGCTCAGGGATATAATGGGGTATGAGGTATACACAACGTTAGATCTGCAGAAGGCGTACTATCAAGTACCTATGGAGGCAGAATCTATACCGCTCACAGCAGTGCGATTCCCTGGAGGAGGATCGCATGAATTCTTACGTATGCCTTTTGGGTTGAAGAATGTAAGTCAGACATTCCAGCGTCTGACAGAGGAAGTTCTTCAAGACTGTTCATTTGTTAGAGTGTATATAGATGACATCATTATATATAGTCAATCTAGGGAGGAACACCGGGAGCATTTGGACATAGTTTTGTCTAAGCTGAAATATTATGGATTGGTAGTGAAACCAGAAAAGAGTAGGATTGGTTGCTCTACCGTAAAATATCTTGGACACACCATTTCCAAGGATGGAATCAAGCCCTTGGAAGACAAGGTACAAGCAATCAAGGATGTGCCAGAACCTAGAACTGTACGCCAGTTGCGTAGATTTTTGGGCATGATTAGCTACTATCGTCGGTTCATACCAGGTTTAGCTGGAATTTTGGGGTCGCTAACTCGACATTTAGTTCGCGAACGAAGCACAATCAAGAAGTCCTGGCCTATTAATTTTAGCCAAGACGACAAGGAAAAATTCCAGAGGGCCAAAGATCTGTTAAGCCAAATAACCACATTAGCACCTGTGGATTGGACTAAGCCGTTTGAGCTTGTCACAGATGCTTCTGATGTAGCCATAGCAGCAGTGTTACATCAACGCGAAAATGGTATAGTCAAGCCGATTGGATTCTATAGTCGGAAACTCCAAGATCGCGAGAAGCGATATGATACGCTTGGAAAGGGTTACTAGCAGTTTATTCTGCAGTGTTGCATTTTGAGCACTACCTAGATGGACATCAGTTTATGATATTAACTGAACATAAACCGTTGTTGAGTATCTTTGGGAAAGCAAATAGTCTAAATTATTCTCGGCGGGTGAATTCACAAATAACCCGACTCGCAGAATTTGATTTTACCATTAGTCATATCTCAGGAAAAGATAATGTGGTGGCAGACACTCTCAGTAGACCAGACGTATCAGATGAAGATATGATTCGTTCAGAGTCACTCGTATGCTCTATTGTATCTTCTAATGATTTTGTCCAGCAATTGATGGAAGCACAAGGTTCTTGATCCTTTAGTAGCTGTGTTGGAAAAGAATCCTGCATATACACGCAGGAAGATTGGAGATAAGTGGTTATTATGTGAAATCTCCAGGAGCCAACCTAGACCTTATGTACCGTTAGAATTAAGGTATAAGGTAATTCAGCAGCTACATGAATTCAGTCATCCTTCCATTAAGGCAACTATCAGAATGGTCACTGATAGATAAATATGGCCAAAAATGAAGTGGCGAACAAATATGGAAAAGAAGTAAAGATTAAAACCAAGACAACTGAAAATCAAGAACAATGCAATATGAATATGAAATCTGGTGAAGTACCAGCACAACTTGTTGAAACTCGGTCTGGAAGAGTCATCAAGAAACCGAAGAATGAAGACTACATCATGTATGGTTAATCATCTTAAACATGAGGGAGTATGTAGAGGTTAAATTAATTATCGGACAGTAATTAACCTCTCATATAAAAATAAATCAATTTTTATTTTTGGACATTTGATGTTATCGCTGGTTTCGTAAAACAATATTGTAATTTTTGAAAAATATTGTAAAATTTTTTGAAAGTTCTTTTGTTCATATTGTCGAAGTTTTGGACTTGTTTTGTGGAAGAAAATGAGAGAGTTTTTGATCTGAGTTTCTGAATTGCATAAGCGGGACACTGCGTGGTTCCATCACCGATACTTTGTGAATAAAAATTTGTAATCTTCTCGTCATTTTGTTGTTTTTAATTATCAGCGAAAAGGACCACAAATTTGCTTTGGATATTTT
>JAQBSW010011880.1:0-18545 GCA_029291075.1 Eudiplozoon nipponicum
TCATGAGTTCGATTCTCATCTGGGGCAAGAATATTTGTGCAGCATTTTGTGGAACATTTAATTTTCTGCAAGCATCAAAAGGAATGTTAGCTTCAGCATGGTGTCACTCTAAATGTTATACAGAATTTTACCCCTATTTTTGACGATGTATTTTATACTTGCTGAGGTGTTTTATCGAGAAACTTTAAATAATACATGTTTTGTCACAATAAGTTGATTATATTTTACATTAAATGTTGGCGAACATCTGGTCCAAATTAAATATATTGAAATTAAAATGCACACTTTCCATGAAGATGAAGAAAATACAACTGCGAAACATTGCACTCAATTTATATATCGCATTACGTACAATAAAATAATGCTGAATCTATACTTATGTTCAGGCAAATCGTAATTATAAATTTATAGCACACATTTGTCTATACACACCGAATTAAAATCTGCTTCTACACAGTGTTTAGACATTCCCAGTTGTTTTGATATTTCAAACGACGTCGAGTATTGAAACAATTTTCGACACTTTTCGGGGGAGATTCACCTCCGGATTCGAAATCCAGAAGACATTTTTAGATTTTCGTTTATGCATAAACCTGATTTGCATTTGTTATATTAGTAGCTAATGCACAAAAAAACCGTTCACTCATTTGATTTAAAGAGGTTAATTTCTTTCACCATTGAACCAAAATTGTTCCTTTTGACCACAACTTGCGGCGCCCCTGTAGCTCAGTGGCTAGAGCACTGGTCTAGTAAACCAGGGGTCATGAGTTCGATTCTCATCTGGGGCAAGAATATTTGTGCAGCATTTTGTGGAACATTTAATTTTCTGCAAGCATCAAAAGGAATGTTAGCTTCAGCATGGTGTCACTCTAAATGTTATACAGAATTTTACCCCTATTTTTGACGATGTATTTTATACTTGCTGAGGTGTTTTATCGAGAAACTTTAAATAATACATGTTTTGTCACAATAAGTTGATTATATTTTACATTAAATGTTGGCGAACATCTGGTCCAAATTAAATATATTGAAATTAAAATGCACACTTTCCATGAAGATGAAGAAAATACAACTGCGAAACATTGCACTCAATTTATATATCGCATTACGTACAATAAAATAATGCTGAATCTATACTTATGTTCAGGCAAATCGTAATTATAAATTTATAGCACACATTTGTCTATACCCACCGAATTAAAATCTGCTTCTACACAGTGTTTAGACATTCCCAGTTGTTTTGATATTTCAAACGACGTCGAGTATTGAAACAATTTTCGACACTTTTCGGGGGAGATTCACCTCCGGATTCGAAATCCAGAAGACATTTTTAGATTTTCGTTTATGCATAAACCTGATTTGCATTTGTTATATTAGTAGCTAATGCACAAAAAACCGTTCACTCATTTGATTTAAAGAGGTTAATTTCTTTCACCATTGAACCAAAATTGTTCCTTTTGACCACAACTTGCGGCGCCCCTGTAGCTCAGTGGCTAGAGCACTGGTCTAGTAAACCAGGGGTCATGAGTTCGATTCTCATCTGGGGCAAGAATATTTGTGCAGCATTTTGTGGAACATTTAATTTTCTGCAAGCATCAAAAGGAATGTTAGCTTCAGCATGGTGTCACTCTAAATGTTATACAGAATTTTACCCCTATTTTTGACGATGTATTTTATACTTGCTGAGGTGTTTTATCGAGAAACTTTAAATAATACATGTTTTGTAACAATAAGTTGATTATATTTTACATTAAATGTTGGCGAACATCTGGTCCAAATTAAATATATTGAAATTAAAATGCACACTTTCCATGAAGATGAAGAAAATACAACTGCGAAACATTGCACTCAATTTATATATCGCATTACGTACAATAAAATAATGCTGAATCTATACTTATGTTCAGGCAAATCGTAATTATAAATTTATAGCACACATTTGTCTATACCCACCGAATTAAAATCTGCTTCTACACAGTGTTTAGACATTCCCAGTTGTTTTGATATTTCAAACGACGTCGAGTATTGAAACAATTTTCGACACTTTTCGGGGGAGATTCACCTCCGGATTCGAAATCCAGAAGACATTTTTAGATTTTCGTTTATGCATAAACCTGATTTGCATTTGTTATATTAGTAGCTAATGCACAAAAAAACCGTTCACTCATTTGATTTAAAGAGGTTAATTTCTTTCACCATTGAACCAAAATTGTTCCTTTTGACCACGACTTGCGGCGCCCATGTTGCTAAGTGGGTAATGCACTGGTCTAGTAAACCAGGTGTCATGAGTTCGATTCTCATCTGGGGCAAGAATATTTGTGCAGCATTTTGTGGAACATTTAATTTTCTGCAAGCATCAAAAGGAATGTTAGCTTCAGCATGGTGTCACTCTAAATGTTATACAGAATTTTACCCCTATTTTTGACGATGTATTTTATACTTGCTGAGGTGTTTTATCGAGAAACTTTAAATAATACATGTTTTGTCACAATAAGTTGATTATATTTTACATTAAATGTTGGCGAACATCTGGTCCAAATTAAATATATTGAAATTAAAATGCACACTTTCCATGAAGATGAAGAAAATACAACTGCGAAACATTGCACTCAATTTATATATCGCATTACGTACAATAAAATAATGCTGAATCTATACTTATGTTCAGGCAAATCGTAATTATAAATTTATAGCACACATTTGTCTATACCCACCGAATTAAAATCTGCTTCTACACAGTGTTTAGACATTCCCAGTTGTTTTGATATTTCAAACGACGTCGAGTATTGAAACAATTTTCGACACTTTTCGGGGGAGATTCACCTCCGGATTCGAAATCCAGAAGACATTTTTAGATTTTCGTTTATGCATAAACCTGATTTGCATTTGTTATATTAGTAGCTAATGCACAAAAAAACCGTTCACTCATTTGATTTAAAGAGGTTAATTTCTTTCACCATTGAACCAAAATTGTTCCTTTTGACCACAACTTGCGGCGCCCCTGTAGCTCAGTGGCTAGAGCACTGGTCTAGTAAACCAGGGGTCATGAGTTCGATTCTCATCTGGGGCAAGAATATTTGTGCAGCATTTTGTGGAACATTTAATTTTCTGCAAGCATCGAAAGGAATGTTAGCTTCAGCATGGTGTCACTCTAAATGTTATACAGAATTTTACCCCTATTTTTGACGATGTATTTTATACTTGCTGAGGTGTTTTATCGAGAAACTTTAAATAATACATGTTTTGTCACAATAAGTTGATTATATTTTACATTAAATGTTGGCGAACATCTGGTCCAAATTAAATATATTGAAATTAAAATGCACACTTTCCATGAAGATGAAGAAAATATAACTGCGAAACATTGCACTCAATTTATATATCGCATTACGTACAATAAAATAATGCTGAATCTATACTTATGTTCAGGCAAATCGTAATTATAAATTTATAGCACACATTTGTCTATACCCACCGAATTAAAATCTGCTTCTACACAGTGTTTAGACATTCCCAGTTGTTTTGATATTTCAAACAATGTGGCATATTGAAACAATTTTCAACATTTTTCGGGGGAGATTCACCTCCGGATTCGAAATCCAGAAGACATTTTTAGATTTTCGTTTATGCATAAAACCTGATTTGCATTTGTTATATTAGTAGCTAATGCACAAAAAACCGTTCACTCATTTGATTTAAAGAGGTTAATTTTTTCACCATTGAACCTAAATTGTTCCTTTTACCACAACTTGCGGCGCACCTGTAGCTCAGTGGCTGGAGGACTGGTCTAGTAAACCAGGGGTCAGTAGTTCGATTGACATCCGGGGCAAGATTTTTTGTGCAGCATTTTGTGGAATATTTAATTTTCTGCAAGCATCAAAAGGAATGTTAGCTTCAGCATGGTGTCACTCTAAATGTTATACAGAATTTTACCCCTATTTTTGACGATGTATTTTATACTTGCTGAGGTGTTTTATCGAGAAACTTTAAATAATACATGTTTTGTCACAATAAGTTGATTATATTTTACATTAAATGTTGGCGAACATCTGGTCCAAATTAAATATATTGAAATTAAAATGCACACTTTCCATGAAGATGAAGAAAATACAACTGCGAAACATTGCACTCAATTTATATATCGCATAACGTACAATAAAATAATGCTGAATCTATACTTATGTTCAGGCAAATCGTAATTATAAATGAATAGCACACATTTGTCTATACCCACCGAATTAAAATCTGCTTCTACACAGTGTTTAGACATTCCCAGTTGTTTTGATATTTCAAACGACGTCGAGTATTGAAACAATTTTCGACACTTTTCGGGGGAGATTCACCTCCGGATTCGAAATCCAGAAGACATTTTTAGATTTTCGTTTATGCATAAACCTGATTTGCATTTGTTATATTAGTAGCTAATGCACAAAAAAACCGTTCACTCATTTGATTTAAAGAGGTTAATTTCTTTCACCATTGAACCAAAATTGTTCCTTTTGACCACAACTTGCGTCGCCCCTGTAGCTCAGTGGCTAGAGCACTGGTCTAGTAAACCAGGGGTCACTAGTTCGATTCTCTTCCGGGGCAAGAATATTTGTGCAGCATTTTGTGGAACATTTAATTTTCTTCAAGCATCAAAAGGAATGTTAGCTTCAGCATGGTGTCACTCTAAATGTTATACAGAATTTTACCCCTATTTTTGACGATGTATTTTATACTTGCTGAGGTGTTTTATCGAGAAACTTTAAATAATACATGTTTTGTCACAATAAGTTGATTATATTTTACATTAAATTTTGGCGAACATCTGGTCCAAATTAAATATATTGAAATTAAAATGCACACTTTCCATGAAGATGAAGAAAATACAACTGCGAAACATTGCACTCAATTTATATATCGCATAACGTACAATAAAATAATGCTGAATCTATACTTATGTTCAGGGAAATCGTAATTATAAATGAATAGCACACATTTGTCTATACCCACCGAATTAATATCTGCTTCTACACAGTGTTTAGACATTCCCAGTTGTTTTGATATTTCAAACGACGTCGAGTATTGAAACAATTTTCGACACTTTTCGGGGGAGCTTCACCTCCGGATTCGAAATCCAGAAGACATTTTTAGATTTTCGTTTATGCATAAACCTGATTTGCATTTGTTATATTAGTAGCTAATGCACAAAAAAACCGTTCACTCATTTGATTTAAAGAGGTTAATTTCTTTCACCATTGAACTAAAATTGTTCCTTATGACCACAACTTGCGGCGCCCCTGTAGCTCAGTGGCTAGAGCACTGGTCTAGTAAACCAGGGGTCATGAGTTCGATTCTCATCTGGTGCAAGAATATTTGTGCAGCATTTTGTGGAACATTTAATTTTCTGCAAGCATCAAAAGGAATGTTAGCTTCAGCATGGTGTCACTCTAAATGTTATACAGAATTTTACCCCTATTTTTGACGATGTATTTTATACTTGCTGAGGTGTTTATCGAGAAACTTTAAATAATACATGTTTTGTAACAATAAGTTGATTATATTTTACATTAAATGTTGGCGAACATCTGGTCCAAATTAAATATATTGAAATTAAAATGCACACTTTCCATGAAGATGTAGAAAATACAACTGCGAAACATTGCACTCAATTTATATATCGCATAACGTACAATAAATTAATGCTGAATCTATACTTATGTTCAGGCAAATCGTAATTATAAATTTATAGCACACATTTGTCTATACCCACCGAATTAAAATCTGCTTCTACACAGTGTTTAGACATTCCCAGTTGTTTTGATATTTCAAACGACGTCGAGTATTGAAACAATTTTCGACACTTTTCGGGGGAGATTCACCTCCGGATTCGAAATCCAGAAGACATTTTTAGATTTTCGTTTATGCATAAACCTGATTTGCATTTGTTATATTAGTAGCTAATGCACAAAAAAAACCGTTCACTCATTTGATTTAAAGAGGTTAATTTCTTTCACCATTGAACCAAAATTGTTCCTTTTGACCACGACTTGCTGCGCCCCTGTAGCTAAGTGGTTAATGCACTGGTTTAGTAACCCAGGGGTCATAAGTTCGATTCTCATCTGGGGCAAGAATATTTGTGCAGCATTTTGTGGAACATTTAATTTTCTGCAAGCATCAAAAGGAATGTTAGCTTCAGCATGGTGTCACTCTAAATGTTATACAGAATTTTACCCCTATTTTTGACGATGTATTTTATACTTGCTGAGGTGTTTTATCGAGAAACTTTAAATAATACATGTTTTGTCACAATAAGTTGATTATATTTTACATTAAATGTTGGCGAACATCTGGTCCAAATTAAATATATTGAAATTAAAATGCACACTTTCCATGAAGATGAAGAAAATACAACTGCGAAACATTGCTTTCAATTTATATAACGCATTACGCACAATAAAATAATGCTGAATCTATACTTATGTTTAGGCAAATCGTAATTATAAATTTATAGCACATATTTGTCTATAACCACCGAATTAAAATCTGCTTCTACACAGTGTTTTTAGACATTCCCAGTTGTTGTGATATTTCAAACGACGTCGAGTATTGAAACAATTTTCGACACTTTCGGGAGATTCACCTCCAGTTCGAAATCCGGAAGACATTTTAGATTTTCGTTTATGCACAAACATGATTTACATTGTTTGTATTAGTAGCTAATGCAAAAAACCATTCACTCATTTGATTTAAAGAGGTTAATTTCTTTCACCCATTTAGCAGGTGACACTTTTGACCCACAACTTGCAGCGCCTAGCCCAGCTCAATTGGCTAGATCCTGGTCTAGTAAACCCAGGGTCATGTGTTCGATTCTCATCTGGGACAAAGAATATTTATTTCCAGCATTTGTGGAACATTTATTTTCTGCAAGCATCAAAGAATGTTAGCTTCAGCATGGTGTCACTCTAAATATGCAAATTTTACCCTATATTTGACGTACATTTTCACTTGGGGAGTGTTTTATCGAAACTTTAAATAACACATGTTTATGCAGTTGATTATTTTGTTTGGCAACCAGCGTTGATGGCTCTTAAATTAGATACACTTCTGAAGAAAATATAACTGCGAAACATTTCATTCAATTTATATATCGCATTACGCACAATAAAATAATGCTGAATCTATACTTATGTTCAGGCAAATCGTAATTATAAATTTATAGCATACATTTGTCTATACCCACCGAATTAAAATCTGCTTCTACACAGTGTTTAAACATTCCCAATAGTTTTGATATTTCAAACGACGTCGAGTATTGAAACAATTTTCGACACTTTTCGGGGGAGATTCACCTCCGGATTCGAAATCCAGAAGACATTTTTAGATTTTCGTTTATGCATAAACCTGATTTGCATTTGTTATATTAGAAGCTAATGCACAAAAAAACCGTTCACTCATTTGATTTAAAGAGGTTAATTTCTTTCACCATTGAACTAAAATTGTTCCTTTTGACCACAACTTGCGGCGCCCCTGTAGCTCAGTGGCTGGAGCACTGGTCTAGTAAACCAGGGGTCATGAGTTCGATTCTCATCTGGGGCAAGAATATATGTGCAGCATTTTGTGGAACATTTAATTTTCTGCAAGCATCAAAAGGAATGTTAGCTTCAGCATGGTGTCACTCTAAATGTTATACAGAATTTTACCCCTATTTTTGACGATGTATTTTATACTTGCTGAGGTGTTTTATCGAGAAACTTTAAATAATACATGTTTTGTCACAATAAGTTGATTATATTTTACATTAAATGTTGGCGAACAACTGGTCCAAATTAAATATATTGAAAATAAATTCCTCACTTCCTATGAGGATGAAGAAAATATAACTGCGAAACATTGCACTTAATTTATATATCGCATTACGTACAATAAAATAATGCTGAATCTATACTTATTTTCAGGCAAATCGTAATTACAAATTTATAGCACACATTTGTCTATACCCACCTAATTAAAATCTGCTTCTACACAGTGTTTAGACATTCCCAGTTGTTTTGATACTTCAAATGACGTCGAGTATTGAAACAATTTTCGACACTTTTCGGGGGAGATTCACCTCCGGATTCGAAATCCAGAAGACATTTTTAGATTTTCGTTTATGCATAAACATGATTTGCATTTGTTATATTAGTAGCTAATGCACAAAAAAACCGTTCACTCATTTGATTTAAAGAGGTTAATTTCTTTCACCATTGAACCAAAATTGTTCCTTTTGACCACAACTTGCGGCGCCCCTGTAGCTCAGTGGCTAGAGCACTGGTCTAGTAAACCAGGGGTCATGTGTTCGATTCTCATCTGGTGCAAGAATATTTGTGCAGCATTTTGTGGAACATTTAATTTTCTGCAAGCATCAAAAGGAATGTTGGCTTCAGCATGGTGTCACTGTAAATGTTATACAGAATTTTACCCCTATTTTTGACGATGTATTTTATACTTGCTGAGGTGTTTTATCGAGAAACTTTAAACAATACATGTTTTGTCACAATAAGTTGATTATATTTTACATTAAATTTTGGCGAACAACTGGTCCAAATTAAATATATTGAAATTAAAATGCACACTTTCCATGAAGATGAAGAAAATACAACTGCGAAACATTGCACTCAATTTATATATCGCATTACGTACAATAAAATAATGCTGAATCTATACTTATGTTCAGGCAAATCGTAATTATAAATTTATAGCACACATTTGTCTATACCCACCGAATTAAAATCTGCCTCTACACAGTGTTTAGACATTCCCAGTTGTTTTGATATTTCAAACAATGTGGCATATTGAAACAATTTTCAACATTTTTCGGGGGAGATGCTCCTCCGGATTCGAAATCCAGAAGACATTTTTAGATTTTCGTTTATGCATAAACCTGATTTGTATTTGTTATATTAGTAGCTAATGCACAAAAATACCGTTCACTCAGTTGATTTAAAGAGGTTAATTTTTTTCACCATTGAACCTAAATTGTTCCTTTTAACCACAATTTGTGGCGCACCTGTAGCTCAGTGGCTGGAGGACTGGTCTAGTAAACCAGGGGTCAGTAGTTCGATTGACATCCGGGGCAAGATTTTTTGTGCAGCATTTTGTGTGGAATATTTAATTTTCTGTATCAAAAGGAATGTTAAGCTTCAACATGGGTGTCCTCTAAATGTTATGCAGAATTTTACCCCTATTTTGACGATGTATTTTATACTTGCTGAGGTGTTTTATCGAGAAACTTTAAATAATACCTGTTTTGTCACAATAAGTTGATTATATTTTATGTTAAATGTTGGCGAACAACTGGTCCAAATTAAATATATTGAAATTAAAATGCACACTTCCCATGAAGTGAAGAAATTATAACTGCGAAACATTGCACTCAATTTATATATCGCATTACGTACAATAAAATAATGCAGAATCTCTACTTATGTTCAGACAAATCGTAATTATAAATTTGCAAAACACATTTGTCTATACCCACCGAATAAAAATCTGCTTCTACACAGTGTTTAGACATGCCCAGTTGTTTTGATATTTCAAACAATGTCGAGTATTGAAACAATTTTCGACACTTTTCGGGGGATATTCACCTCCGGATTCGAAATCCAGAAGACATTTTTAGATTTTCGTTTATGCATAAACCTGATTTGCATTTGTTATATTAGTAGCTAATGCACAAAAATACCGTTCACTCAGTTGATTTAAAGAGGTTAATTTTTTTCACCATTGAACCTAAATTGTTCCTTTTAACCACAACTTGCGGCGCACCTGTAGCTCAGTGGCTGGAGGACTGGTCTAGTAAACCAGGGGTCAGTAGTTCGATTGACATCCGGGGCAAGATATTTTGTGCAGCATTTTGTGGAATATTTAATTTTCTGCAAGCATAAAACGGAATGTTAGCTTCAGCATGGTGTCTCTCTATATGTTAGACAGAATTTTACCCCTATTTTTGACAATGTATTTTATACTTGCTGAGGTGTTTTATCGAGAAACTTTAAATAATACATGTTTTGTCACAATAAGTTGATTATATTTTACATTAAATGTTGGCGAACAACTGGTCCAAATTAAATATATTGAAATTAAAATGCACACTTCCCATGAAGATGAAGAAAATATAACTGCGAAACATTGCACTCAATTTATATATCGCATTACGTACAATAAAATAATGCTGAACCTATACTTATGTTCAGGCAAATCGTAATTATAAATTTATAGCACACATTTGTCTATACACACCGAATTAAAATCTGCTTCTACACAGTGTTTAGACATTCCCAGTTGTTTTGATATTTCAAACGACGTCGAGTATTGAAACAATTTTCGACACTTTTCGGGGGAGATTCACCTCCGGATTCGAAATCCAGAAGACACTTTTTTAGATTTTCGTTTATGCATAAACCTGATTTGCATTTTTTATATTAGTAGCTAATGCACAAAAAAACCGTTCACTCATTTGATTTAAAGAGGTTAATTTCTTTCACCATTGAACATAAATTGTTCCTTTTAACCAAAATTTGCGGCGCCCCTGTAGCTCAGTGTAAAGTGCACTGGTCTAGTAAACCAGGGGTCATGAGTTAGATTCTCATCTGGGGCAAGAACATTTGTGCAGCACTTTGTGGAACATTTAATTTTCTGCAAGCATCGAAGGGAATGTTAGCTTCAGCATGGTGTCACTCTAAATGTTATACAGAATTTTACCCCTATTTTTGACGATGTATTTTATACTTGCTGAGGTGTTTTATCGAGAAACTTAAAATAATACATGTTTTGTAACAATAATTTGATTATATTTTACATTAAATGTTGGCGAATATCTGGTCCAAATTAAATACATTGAAATTAAAATGCACACTTTCCATGAAGATGAAGAAAATACAACTGCGAAACATTGCACTCAATTTATATATCGCATTACGTACAATAAAATAATGCTGAATCTATACTTATGTTCAGGCAAATCGTAATTATAAATTTATAGCACACATTTGTCTATACCGACCGAATTAAAATCTGCTTCTACACAGTGTTTAGACATTCCCAGTTGTTTTGATATTCCAAACGACGTCGAGTATTGAAACAATTTTCGACACTTTTCGGGGGAGATTCACCTCCGGATTCGAAATCCAGAAGACATTTTTAGATTTTCGTTTATGCATAAACCTGATTTGCATTTGCTATATTAGTAGCTAATGCACAAAAGAACCGTTCACTCATTTGATTCAAAGAGGTTAATTTCTTTCACCACTGAACCAAAATTGTTCCTTTTGACCACAACTTGTGGCGCCCATGTAGCTCAGTGGCTAGAGCACTGGTCTAGTAAACCAGGGGTCAGTAGTTCGATTGTCATCCGGGGCAAGAATTTTTGTGCAGCATTTTGTGGAATATTTAATTTTCTGCAAGCATCAAACGGAATGTTAGCTTCAGCATGGTGTTACTCTAAATGTTAGACAGAATTTTACCCCTATTTTTGACAATGTATTTTATACTTGCTGAGGTGTTTTATCGAGAAACTTTAAATAATACATGTTTTGTCACAATAAGTTGATTATATTTTACATTAAATGTTGGCGAACACCTGGTCCGAATTAATTATACTGAAATTAAAATGCACACTTCCTATGGAGATGAAGAATATATAACTGCGAATCATTGCACTCAATTTATATATCGCATTACGCACAATAAAATAATGCTAAATCTATACTAATGTTCAGGCAAATCGAAATTATAATTTTATAGCACACATTTGTCTATACCCACAGAATTAAAATCTGCTTCAACACAGTGTTTAGACATGCCCAGTTGTTTTGATATTTCAAACAATGTCGAGTACTGAAACAATTTTCGACACTTTCCGGGGGAGATTCACCTCCGGATTCGAAATCCAGAAGACATTTTTAGATATTTGTTTATGCATAAACCTGATTTGCATTTGTTATATTAGTAGCTAATGCACAAAAATATCGTTCACTCATTTGATTTAAAGAGGTTAATTTCTTTCACCATTGAACCAAAATTGTTCCTTTTGACTACAACTTGCGGCGCCCCTGTAGCTCAGTGGCTAGAGCACTAGTCTAGTAAACCAGGTGTCAGGGAGTTCGATTCTCATCGTGAGCTAGAATATTTGTGCAGCATTTTGTGGAACATTTAATTTTCTGCAAGCATCGAAGGGAATGTTAGCTTCAGCATGGTGTAGCTCTATATGTTATACAGAATTTTACCCTATTTTTGACGATGTATTTTATACTTGCTGAGGTGTTTAATCGACAAACTTTAAATAATACATGTTTTGTCACAATAAGTTGATTATATTTTACATTAAATGTTGGCGAACAACTGGTCCAAATTAAATATATTGAAATTAAAATGCACACTTCCCATTAAGTTGAAGAAAATATAACTGCGCAACATTGCACTCAATTTATATATCGCATTACGCACAATAAAATAATGCTGAATCTATACTTATATTCAGGCAATTCGTAATTATAAATTTATAGCACACATTTTTCTATACCCACCGAATTAAAATCTGCTTCTACAAGGTGTTTAGACATTCTCAGTTGTTTTGATATTTCAAAAAATGTCGAGTATTAAAACAATTTTCGACACTTTACGGGGGAGATTCACCTCCGGATTCGAAATCCAGAAGACATTTTTAGATTTTCGTTTATGCATAAACCTGATTTGCATTTATTTTGTACAAATTCCGTTCTCCATTTATTTAAAGAGGATTATTTCATTTCACCCCAGACTGGTGTATTAATACAACTTGCAGCGCCTCTGGCAGCTCAGTGCTTAGAGCACTAGTCCTAGTAAACCCAGGTGCTAGGTTCGATTCACATCTAGAGCCAAGAATATTTGTACATACAGCCCAGGAACATTTAATTTTCTGCAAGCATCGAAGGGAATGTTAGCTTCAGCATGGTGTAGCTCTATATGTTATACAGAATTTTACCCTATTTTTGACGATGTATTTTATACTTGCTGAGGTGTTTAATCGACAAACTTTAAATAATACATGTTTTGTCACAATAAGTTGATTATATTTTACATTAAATGTTGGCGAACAACTGGTCCAAATTAAATATATTGAAATTAAAATGCACACTTCCCATTAAGTTGAAGAAAATATAACTGCGCAACATTGCACTCAATTTATATATCGCATTACGCACAATAAAATAATGCTGAATCTATACTTATATTCAGGCAATTCGTAATTATAAATTTATAGCACACATTTTTCTATACCCACCGAATTAAAATCTGCTTCTACAAGGTGTTTAGACATTCTCAGTTGTTTTGATATTTCAAAAAATGTCGAGTATTAAAACAATTTTCGACACTTTACGGGGGAGATTCACCTCCGGATTCGAAATCCAGAAGACATTTTTAGATTTTCGTTTATGCATAAACCTGATTTGCATTTGTTATATTAGTAGCTAATGCACAAAAAAACCGTTCACTCATTTGATTTAAAGAGGTTAATTTCTTTCACCATTGAACTAAAATTGTTCCTTTTGACCACAACTTGAGGCGCCCCTGTAGCTCAGTGGCTAGAGCACTGGTCTAGTAAACCAGGGGTCATGAGTTCCATTCTCATCTGGGGCAAGAATATTTGTGCAGCATTTTGTGGAACATTTAATTTTCTTCAAGCATCAAAAGGAATGTTAGCTTCAGCATGGTGTCACTCTAAATGTTATACAGAATTTTACCCCTATTTTTGACGATGTATTTTATACTTGCTGAGGTTTTTTATCGAGAAACTTTAAATAATACATGTTTTGTAACAATAAGTTGATTATATACATTTAATGAACAACTGGTCCAAATTAAATATATTAGAAATTCGTGCACACTTCCATGAGATACAACTGCGAACATTACACACTCAATTTATATATCGCATTACGTAAAATTAAATAATGCTGAATCTATATTTATGTTCAGGCTAATCGTAATTAAAAATTTATAGCACACATTTGTCTATACCTACCGAATTGATATCTGATTCTACACAGTGTTTAGTCATTCCCAGTTGTTTTGATATTTCAAACAATATCGAGTATTGAAACAATTTTCGACAATTTTCGGCGCAGATTCACCTCCGGATTCGAAATCCAGAAAACATTTTTAGATTTTCGTTTATGCCTAAACCTGATTTGCATTTGTTATATTAGTAGATAATGCACAAATATACCGTTCACTCATTTGATTTAAAGAGGCTAATTTCTTTCACCATTGAACCTAATTTGTTCCTTTTAAACACAACTTGCGGCGCCCCTGTAGCTCAGTTGCTAGAGCAATGGTCTTGTAAACCAGGGGTTCTGAGTTCGATTCTCATCTGGGGCAAAATTATTTGTGCAGCATTTTGTGGATCATTTAATTTTCTGCAAGCATCAAAAGGAATGTTAGCTTCAGCATGGTGTCACTCTAAATGTTATACAGAATTTCAACCCTATTTTTGACGATGTATTTTATACTTGCTGAGGTGTTTTATCGAGAAACTTTAAATGATACATGTTTTGTCACAATAAGTTGATTATATTTTACATTAAATTTTGGCGAACAACTGCTTCAAATTAAATATATTGGTACTTCCATGAGATGGAAAATACATGAAACATTTGCTCAAGCTATATATCGCAGTACGTACAATAAAATAATGCTGACTCTATACTTATATTCAGGCAAAACGTAATTACAAATTCGTAGCACACATTTGTCTATACCCACCGAATTAAAATCTGCTTCTACACAGTGTTTACACAATCCCAGTTGTTTTGATATTTCAAACAACGTCGTGTATTGAAACAATTTTCAACACTTTTCGGGGGAGATTCACCTCCGGATTCGAAATCCAGAAGACATTTTTAGATTTTCGTTTATGCATAAACCTGATTTGCATTTGTTATATTAGTAGATAATGCACAAAAATTCCGTTCACTCATTTGATTTAAAGAGGTTAATTTCTTTCACCATTGAACCTGATTTGTTGCATTTAAACACAACTCGCGGCGCCTCTGTAGCTCAGTGGCTAGAGCACTGGTCTAGTAAACCAGGGGTCAGGGAGTTCGATTCTCATCTGGGGCAAGTACATTTGTGCAGCATTTTGTGGAACATTTAATTTTCTGCAAGCATCAAAAGCAATGTTAGCATCAGCATGGTGTCACTCTAAATGTTATACAGAATTTTACCCGTATTTTTGACGATGTATTTTATACTTGCTGAGGTGTTTTATCGAGAAACTTTAAATAATACATGTTTTGTCACAATAAGTTGATTATATTTTACATTAAATGTTGGCGAAGAACTGGTCCAAATTAAATATATTAAAATTAAAATGCACATTTCCCATGAAGATGGAGAAAATATAACTGCGAAACATTGCACTCAATTTATATATCGCATTACGTACAATAAAATAATGCTGAATCTATACTTATGTTCAGGCAAATCGTAATTCAAAATTTACAGCACACATTTGACTATACCCATCGAATTAATATCTGCTTCAACACAGTGTTTAGACATGCCCAGTTTTTTTTGATATTTCAAACAATGTCGAGTATTGAAACAATTTTCGACACTTTTCGGGGGATATTCACCTCCGGATTCGAAATCCAGAAGACATTTTTAGATTTTCGTTGATGCATAAATCTGATTTGCATTTGTTATATTAGTAGCTAATGCACAAAAATTCCGTATGCTCATATGATTTAAAGAGGTTAATTTCTTTCACCATTCAACATAAATTGTTCCTTTTAACCACAATTTGGGCGCCACTGTAGCTCAGTGGTAAGTGCACTGGTCTACTAAACAGGGGGTCATGAGTTAGATTCTCATCTGGGGCAAGAACATTTGTGCAGCATTTTGTGGAACATTTAATTTGCTGCAAGCTTCAAAAGCAATGTTAGCTTCAGAATGGTGTCACTCTAAATGTTATCAGAATTTTACTATTTTTGACGAAGTATTTTATACTTGCTGAGTGTTTTATCGAGAAACTTTAAATATTACATGTTTTGTCATAATATTTTGATTATAACACATTAAATGTTGGCGAACAACTGGTCAAATTAAATATATTGAAAATTAAAATGCACATTTCCCATGAATATGAAGAAAATATAACAGCAAAACATTGCACTCAAATTATATATTGCATTACGCACAATAAAATAATGCTGAATCTATACTTATATTCAAGACAAATCGTAATTATAAATTTATAGCACATTTTTCTATACCACCAATTAAAATCTGCTTCTACAAGGTGTTTAGACATTCCCAGTTGTTTTGATATTTCAAAAGTTGTCGAGGATTAAAACAATTTTCGACACTTTTCGGCGCAGATTCACCTCCGGATTCGAAATCCAGAAGACATTTTAAGATTTTCGTTTATGCATAAACCAGATTTGAATTTGTTATATTAGTAGCTAATACACAAAAATTCCGTTCACTCATTTTGATTTAAAGAGGTTAATTACTTTCACCATTGAACCTAATTTGTTCCTTTTAACCACAACTTGCGGCGCCCCTGTAGCTCAGTGGCTAGAGCACTAATCTAGTGAAGCAGGGGTCAGGGAGTTCGATTGTCATCTAGGGCTAGAACATTTGTGCAGCATTTTGTGGAACATTTAATTTTCTGCAAGCATCGAAGAGATTGTTAGCTTCAGCATGGTGTCGCTCTAAATGTTATACAGAATTTTACCCTATTTTTGACGATGTATTTTATACTTTCTGAGGTGTTTTATCGACAAACTTTAAATAATACATGTTTTGTCACAATAAGTTGATTATAACTTACATTAAATGTTGGCGAAAAACTGGTCCAAATTAAATATAATGACATTAAAATGCACATTTCCCATGAATATGAAGAGAATATTAATAGCAAAACATTGCACTCAATTTATATATCGCATTACGCACAATAAAATAATGCTGAATCTATACTTATGTTCAGGCAAATCGTAATTATAAATTTATAGCACACATTTGTCTATACCTACCGAATTAAAATCTGCTTCTACACAGTGTTTAGACATTCACAGTTGTTTTGATATTTCAAACAATTTCGAGTATTGAAACAATTTTCGACACTTTTCGGGGGAGATACACTTCCGGATTCGAAATCCAGAAGACATTTTTAGATTTTCGTTTATGCATTAACCTGAATTCTATTTGTTATATTAGTAGCTAATGCAGAAAAATACCGTTCACTCATTTGATTTAAAGAGGTTAATTTCTTTCACCATTCAACCTCAATTGTACCTTTTAACCAAAACTTGCGGCGCTCCTGTACCTCAGTGGCTAGAGCACTGGTCTAGTAAACCAGGGGTCATGAGTACGATTCTCATCTGGGGCAAGAACATTTGTGCAGCATTTTGTGGAACATTTAATTTTCTGCAAGCATCGAAGGGAAAGTTAGCTTCAGCATGGTGTCGCTCTAAATGTTATACATAATTTTACCCCTATTTTTGTCGATGTGTTTTATTCTTGCTCAGGTGTTTTATCGAGTAACTTTAAATATTACATGTATTGTCACAATAAGTTGATTATATTTTACATCAAATGTTGGCGAACAACTGGTCCAAATTAAATATATTGAAATTAAAATGCACACTTCCCATGAAGATGAAGAAAATATAACTGCGAAAGATTGCACTCAATTTATATATCGCATTACGCACAATAAAATAATGCTGAATCTATACTTATGTTCAGGCAAATCGAAATTATAAATTTATAGCACACATTTGTCTATACCCACCGAATTAAAATCTGTTTCTACACAGTGTTTAGACATTCCCAGTTGTTTTGATATTTCAAACAATGTCGAGTATTGAAACAATTTTCGACACTTTTCGGGGGAGATTCACCACCGGATTCGAAATCCAGAAGACATTTTTAGATTTTCGTATATGCATAAACCTGATTTGCATTTGTTATATTAGTAGCTAATGCACAAAAATTGCGTATACTCATTTGATTTAAAGAGGTTAATTTCTTTCACCATTGAACCTAAATTGTTCCTTTTAACCACAACTTGCGGCGCCCCTGTACCTCAGTGGCTAGATCACTGGTCTAGTAAACCAGGGGTCAGGGAGTTCGATTCTCATCTGGGGCTAGAACATTTGTGCAGCATTTTGTGGAATATTTAATTTTCTGCAAGCATCGAAGGGAATGTTAGCTTCAGCATGATGTCGCTCTAAATGTTATACAGAATTTTACCCCTATTTTTGACGATGTATTTTATACTTGCTGAGGTGTTTTATCGAGAAACTTTAAATATTACATGTTTTGTCATAATAAGTTGATTATATTTTACATTAAATGTTGGCGAACAACTGGTCCAAATTAAATATATTGAAATTAAAATGCACACTTCCCATGAAGATGAAGAAAATATAACTGCGAAACATTGCACTCAATTTATATAACGCATTACGTACAATAAAATAATGCTGAATCTATACTTATGTTTAGGAAAATCGTAATTATAAATTTAT
>JAQBSW010011881.1:0-18545 GCA_029291075.1 Eudiplozoon nipponicum
TAGCAGCATTATTATCAATTATTGAAGTGAAAATTTCTCTTCTATTTGAAATGTTTTTTCGCTAGATTTGATTATGAATTTTTTAATTTTTTCGGAGAAGATTTTCTTTCTATTTCAATTAATCCTTCCTTTGTTTTTGTAGCACAATAGTTCATTTTAATCGAGTTTCTTCGTAGGCTTGTATCGTTATCTCTCTTTATTTCTTTATTGCCTTCGTATTTAATCCATAGCTTTTAGAAAAATCTATACTTATTTTCTTGCGACTTTATTATTGGATCATGAAATTGTGTTCTGTTAATTGGTGTCGCACCCCTCCTCATAGCATATTAGGTCTAGACTTGAGTTAATGAAACGAAAATCGAGTGTTAATGATTATAAACGGAAAGTAATTGAAGAACTAAAATGGCTTGCTTATAGATGTTCTTACACACACATATATATATATATATATATATATATATATATATATATATATATATATATATATATATATATGCATTTAGTATATGTGCCTGTGTGTAGGTTGTTAATGAAGTATGTACATTGGTCTTACTCATCATTAAATGCGAACTGTAACGCTGGCAATGAAAAATGTAGTGTAAATCCGAGACCTATACGAATGTGCATATAAACAGTGTGGTGTCAACATCATGTGATGTTGTCGAAAATGCGATATTAAAGCCAGCTCACTATGATATATACCGAGCATGTATAGAGTCCTCTAAAATATGGTGCCTTTACAAGCTCCGTATATATTATATATCGTGAGTTAACTTTTAATTCGCATTAACCCCACTACTGATTGTATGCACATTCGTAGAGGAGATTTTACCGTCACATTGCCATTTATTCCTTTAGTTGGTAAGGGGCGTAATGCCGCCTATTGATGAGTCGTCAATAGGTAAAAAAATGCCATATTCCCACCAGGAAATGGCAAGTTAGGAGCCTTGTGCAATCTAAAAATATAAATCCGATAAACTAAGAGTGAGGAATCTGTATAAATGCCCAGATTGGCGCAATGTATTTATGATGGTGCTTATCAGATGAATTCTTCTGTAGCCAAATCCGCCAGGTTATTTGAATCCAGCTGGTCAAGCAGAACGCGACCTCCATGCATTTTTGTTTATGTAAAAGTGAAATTTGCACATAGTTTACAGGTTTAATTAGGTTCGTCCGAAAGTTGGTAAATTTCTGTCCTGATCAAAGGCGCTGTGTTGCTAGTTTTACTTTAATGTTTGGTATAAAAATTGTCGATATCAGAAAAAATTGGTTATTTACAATAGGTATAGCATCGAGATTTTTTATGTGAACGGCACACTTCTGAAGTGTTGTCTAATGAGACCCATAATAACAAAAACTGACGGTAAGCTCCGTCTGCTGAAAGATGTTCGAATTGCTTGCTTAGTAAGTAATCCTTTCGTTAAGACGTATATTTTGTTTTTTTGAATCTTCTTTTTATTCCAATGTTGTTGCGTTTTTTCTAAAGAGAAAGTTAGCCTTTCTGATTTTGAATCATTTAAACATCCTGCACACAGCCTACGCTCTGCAAGCCTAATTAGTCCACGTGTCGATGAATTTGCTGATCATTACAAATTTCCAATGTAGGTTGAAATTGATTTTCTCTAACTGTGATCAATTTTGTCTCTTGTCTGTGGCGGAATCTGAGTTTATTATTTTAAATTGTGAGGTCATTGTTTTGTATTTATTTAGAACTTGATGTATTTTAATTGTGAAACGCTGTCGTTGAGTTTGCACACTATATTTAGATAGTGTTTTGAGAAAAAAAAACCGATCTTTGCCAAATTCAGAAAGATTAACAGGTTACTATAATGAAGGTTGTGATCTTGATATGAACACCTTAGCAGGTTTGCATAAGAAGAGTGCAGCCGACATTCATGTCTTGATGTAAAGAATAAATTCTGCTAATGCTACAAAATTTAGTTTCCACAAAAAAAATCACCAAGTATGTTAAAAGGAAATGTTTCGGTTAATTCATAGTTTATGTAAAAATAAGTCTTATTTAACCATATATAAGAGTTTATACGTTGAATTAATTGATTACGAAAAAAATTAATTATAATTTGCAATGGTTTTAGGCCTCGTTGCGGTCCAAAATCATTTTATTTGTCTATTACCATAAAAGTGTAAAAATAGTTAACATTTAAACATTGGCACAAATTTGGCAATCGATTTCAATCCCATATTACACATTACGTAAAGGCTATGCTTCTGTTTAGGTTGAATTTTTTTGTTGGGTTGCGACTTATTGGCGGTTCCATAATGCGAAGGTATTTCGCTGTCTTATCGTAGTGGCAGAATGGAACTTGTGGCACTATAATAACCTTTTATGATACGCGTCTAAAATGGTGCTTTTGGCATACACGGGGCGAGTATGCTCTGGCAACCTGAGGAATACAAATGTATACCATTAAAATTCATAGTTAAATCGAGTCATGCGCAAAACTCTTCGTTTTTCCGATATTCTAAGTGGAATTCTCAAAAATCTAAAACGTCTTTAAATCAAGTTTGCGAGCTTGAAGTAAACACCTAGTCAGTTGGCCGTCGTAATTTGTTGATGTTCATGGAAGGTCGACGACTGGTTAAATTCAATGGGATTAGGTGTTTACTTCAAGCTCGAAAACTTGATTTAAAAAATTGTGACCACCACCCGCGCAATCAATTCTTGTTTAATTGTATTGCCTATCTAAAACGTCTGTTCATTTTCTGCTAGAATATTGTACAATTTTGATCGTCAAAAGTCAATCCTTTGTCCTACATACTATACATGATTATCAGGTAGATATCGTGTATCTATCTGGATTAATTAGACATCATTATCGCATGCACTGTCATACAGATGCCAATAGTACCTAATATTTCATTGCAATGTATCAAAAAACACGAAAAAAGTATAAATAACGACAAAATAACAATTGAGACACGCAAACTATTGGTGAGATTTGCGAGAGAAGTAACCTAGTTTCTATGAGCATATTTCTCAAGATAACTCGTAGAAATGGGGCAAACTAAACTTTACACAACACCATCATGACAAAATCAGCTTTAAAGCATGGCATACAGCATACTTTCGGGTTTCACTATATCACATAATAAGCAGAACCAAGCCTCACAGCTAACTTTGCCTTACTAAGAAAAGTAAGTTACGAAGATGATTATACGAGAAATCTGCAACAAGATCGCCATTGCGCTCGATTCGATGCCATATCGCGTCGGGCTCATGACACAATTCTGGCAGACGAATGGGTCATATTCTACGGTTATGGTATTACCGGACTCTATATTAAGTAGGAAATTGAAATCATTAGCTTCAAAATGCAATATGAGGACCGTTTAAAAACAGTTCCTTACACTAGGCACTATACTCCCTAACCAGAAACAAAAGATTGAGCCCTTACAAACACCAAGAATGTACGAAATTCCATGCAATAATTGTGGTCTGATGTATGTTGGTGAGACTATGCGCCCAATCAAGGTAAGAAGAACTGCATGTAGGTATGATCATATTGCTAAACCTGATCTTGCTCGTTATGTAGTGGAGATTGGACACTATTAACTGGGGTGATTTTAAACGCATATTAATATGTATTCGTAATAGGGTGACCAGATTGATTAGAGAATCTATCGAAATTAAGTTTAGAGCTAATATTATGAATGAAATATCTGTTGAAAATATGTTAGTTTCGATTTGAAATACCGCATTAGCTAATAGCAGGAAAGAACAATTGCATAAATTAGAAACAAGCTAGATACAATAAAATATTTAGAACGTCGGATTAAGATTGACTTATTAGCGGGCTTATTATTTAATTATTGGATAATCAATTATTGAGAATATAGTGCCTCTAAATTTCACCCTAACTGCTCCTTTGATTTTAAAACTCAGTGATTTAAACGATTAGTACTCTGTATTGCACCCTTAGCCTACCTATTGAGATCATTATAATAATAAAGCATTTCAAATGTTTAGAATAAATAATTAGTCTGACGTGTGCAAAGGGTAAATTAATGTCTATTGACTGCAGTTTCATTTAGATGTACGTACATGTGTATCAATTATATTTAATTTTATTTAATTATATTTTTAGTTACGTATACCAATACACATGTACATGCGTTACGTGCGCCTATTTAATGATATGACAGTAACTGTTATTGGCAAGCCTATCCTGAGTACAACCTGAGTGGTTTGAATTGAGATTTGACACGTGAATTGATCATTCGTATTTCTAAGTTTTATCACTCACAATAGCATGTGTTTATGACGTGTTTCTAATTTCTTAGTCTCCCCACCACCTGAAAATGAGAAGGCAATCTCAGTTACGTCAATCTGCGTGTAGTGTATAGATCAAATAGTCTAACGAATGAAATGGTAAATTCTTATTGAGCCACTCTAGTCTCTCTTAGATGAAGGAAACAGTTACGGAAATGCACACACACACACACGTGTGACACAGAAATATCTAGTAAAAGACCAGTCTGAAGTATAAATAATATGGCCAGAGGAAATATCGCGCTTGCTTCATTATTTTGATTTAAAAAACTGATGAGGATGCCGATAGAGGCAGCCGAAATTTCTTCAAAAAAGAAAAAAATTAGAATCATAACTGCGTTAGTCAAAAAGCAGATCAGGTAATTTCGTTTTATCCAGTTTCGGAAAAATATTTTTCTTTTAATGTGCGATTCTTCCTAAACAACAATTGTCGAATGCCTAAAATCGTCTACAATCATTAACCCTAAGGGGCCAAGTCTCACTAGTGTATAATAAAGCTGCGCGTACAGATGCATTGTAAACATTTCCTTTATGGCATTGTGAAATGCTCGTGTTTTTCCATAAGTCGCGGAGTTTCAAGAAAGCTAATTTAGATTTCGCGATTCTCATACTCACCACGTCAGACATATTTCCTGAATATAAAAATAATTGATTGCGCGGGTGGTGGTAACAATTCTTTAAATCAAATTTGCGAGCTTGAAGTAAACACCAATCCCATTGTGTTTAACCAGTCGTCGAAAAACCTAACAAAACTACAGCCTGTCGCAACGCACTGACGCGTTTCGACCTTCCATGATCCTCACCAGAGTACGACGGCAAACTAACTAGCGAGAATCAAACCGCATTTCATATATATGGAAAACAAAATTAGATATGCGGCTCTCACCTCTAGTATTCTTGCATACATTGTACGTGACTGGATATGTCGGCTGCACAATTTCTATGCAGTCACGAACATTAACTGTTTCCAGCTTTCGCCACATATATTGCCTGAATTATTGATAGAGCTCCCAAGGTATGTAAATCTTCCAACTGTGTCTAGATCTTCACTTTGCGGTCGCAGAGTTGGAGTGAGTGGTGGATGATCCTTCAAAAACATCTTACATTTAGGGAGTGCGAATTTCAAACCAAAAAACAGAAAAACGTCTGCTAATCTAATCAAGGTGGTCTAATCAGAATCTCGATTGTCGAATAATAGTATGATATTGTCTGCATAGTCAAGACCAACAAATTTACCGCCCAGGAGAACTTCAACACCTGCATCCTGAATGTGTGGAAGAGCGTTGTCCATATTAGCATCTATTACAAAATTCAACAAAAAGGGAGAAAGTGGACAGACCTGAAGAACTGCTGATTTTAAAGTTGTACGTTTATTCGTTGTAGATCTTAACGCGACCAGATATGTTTGTACAGAAAGCGCGTATAATATTAACAATTTTTGCGGGCAACCCACTTTTCGACAGAATATCGAATAAAACATTGGGATCCAACGAGTCAAATGCACTCTTAAAGACGACTATTGTTAATCGGCGATATAAATGTTGCTGTTAAAAAAATTGTCTTAACGTAAAAAATTATCTGATTTTAATGTCGTCCTGAACGTAATCCGGCTGGCTCTTCTCTGGTGTGTGATTCACGTGAAGCGGTAAGATAACGTAGGTTAATCAAAACAAATAACCTAGAAAAGTCTGGAGTCAAGCTTATACCACGAGGATTGTTACAAAAATTAAGATTTCCTTTTTTAAAGATATGAATGAAGTGGACTCATTCAAATCAAGTTTTACGGTCTCCTCATTCTATATATTATGAAAAAGATTACTGAACGCTCCCGAAATTCTATCGCACCATTCTTAAATTATCTCGGAAGCAAATCATCAGGGCCTGCGGCTTTGCGATGTTTAAGAGATGAGTTTGCATCCCGTATTTCTTACTCTTATGGTTCTTCGAGATTATCTTTCTACACTGTAGATACAAACATGCTTTCGGGAATCGGAACTGACGCGGGTGCCCAAGAAAATTTATTGGCTGTTAAATTTTTGTTACTATCATTTATAGATTCGCTATTTCTTAATTTTCTCGGACCTGTTGTGCGAATATTTTGGAACAACTAGCGACTATTACCTGACGCAAACTCTTCTTCCATTTCATCAGAATTTCTTGTCCAAAAGGATTCCAGACCGTCTTTAGGACTGCAATTAGGTTGGTGTCTTACATTTCTTCGTGTATTCTTATGCGTCGGACCAGGTAGAATTCGGCGTCTAGTTTCGGATACCCCCATAGATTTTCCAGAGAACATGATTAATTTTACATGGATCTGCAATGCAACATCCAGTAGTACTTGTATTTCGCATAAAGGAACTTCGTCCAAAGTAAATTCGAATTTTCGCTTTGACTTTAGAATATCTTCATATTTTTGTCGGAGGACGGTTTTGAGAGTTAAATACTGTTTGTTACGGAGAACTAATATATATGCAAGTATGTATTAGGTGTTGCGAACCTAGTAACAAATTAGTTCAGTTGTGACCAGAAGGATAAACCAAAGGCAGCATGAACGGAAAGTATAATCCCATGCACATTCGTTTCGTGCTTACTGGCGACTCATCAGTAGGAGCCGGCATTACGCCCTTTAACCACTATATATTTGGTCAAGAATGTGGGATAATAGGACGGTACAGAGTTTGATTAAATCTATTTAAGATTTATTCTTATTTATTTTGTCGTGCAAATCTACAATGGATGAGTGTATGCTCCGAGTCGACATAAATGTTCCAAATAGAACGACAATCTTGGATGCAACCACACCATCTAGAACTAATTGCTACATGATATATTTAAGTCCGCCGTTATCTGGGAGCTGAAGGACGCAATGTCTTACACTACGTCTTAAGTTTGTACTAAAATATAATCTATACTTCACACAGCCATCCGAAAGTCGTTTACCTTTATCATTGCGCGTCGAGTTGAAGGTGTATCTTCGATCTCAATGAAATTCTGCGCTACTTAAGCGACTAGCTTGGGCATTCATGTCACCCATAACCAAGACTATGTCTGAACTTCTTGCTCTACTTAGTTAGAAACTTATTTAGGAGTAAAAAGCGTTCTTGCTTTCGCCTGTGCTGCAGTCGGTAGGGGCATTGGTAGAGACAAAGAAAACACAATGCTAATTATGGTTTGTTGAGTTGATTTTAGTAGATTTAAACGTGCCGCACAAATTCGGCTATTTACAGGGACCCATTCAATTAAAAAAGCTTCAACTCATGTGCTAAGGACAATACCGACGCCCCATTTACCGGTTTGAGAAAACTCCGTGCAACCAGGTGTTCAAAGCGAATATCCTATAGATAAGAATGGTGCACTCAGTTCTGTTATGCGCATGTTTCTTTATTCTGGTTTCAGATACCCAACATAAATCGATTTTTAATTCATACGAGGTACGTGCAAGAGCTTCTTGTTGTTTTAATATTCAAAAATTAAATGCGCCAATGTTAAAACCTAACCTAGGTTTAATGAATGATATTCTACTTAAACTATCTTCGATATTTGGCAACTTGATATTGAGCTCATGATATGATCAACACCAACCATATTCATAGTAACTAAAAGAGCGTTATCGTTAGATTGAGACGACGATATTTAACGCAAGGACGAAGAATCGGAGATTAAATTGCCTGCAGTAGCCTGATTTCGCTTTGCCATCCTGCGTAACGTCCAATGCTGTACGCAATCATTATAATTTATAACGTTCATGTGGACTGTAAAATCACACTGGGTCGCCCGTTCCTAGTGAGGATGGTTTGTATTCGGAATTTTCCTTCTCTTAGATAGTCTGCCAATCAAGGCTGATGAACACTATCTGCCCAGGTGCTAGTGGACAAATTTATGTTCAGAAGATGAAACTCGCACTTTGCGCCTGGTACGCTTGATTTCATTCTGGCACTGCACATTTTACTGCTATTGCTTAATTGGACCAAACTCGAAGCTACACATGAAACGCGATGACACCTGTGTCTCTTTATACTCGGCAGGTTTCATTCTATCATTTCCGGGATGACTAGCTTGTGCCCGCCAGTCGTCAGTGCGTATTTTCTATGGCTCTAAATCAGTGCAACAAAGGAAGTGACTAGCAAATTTTTTTAATCTTTAATAAGTCTATTAGCCAATGGGACCCTATTTTCACTGAGCCTGTATCGATAACAATCGCACTAGCCTACTTAAAATGATGCTTCTTGCTATTATAGTGGTCTCAGTCTACGTTTCAACATCACTATCTGATTTCAGTACAAGGGATGCATTTTTACAGCATCTTCGGTGTCTTCAACAAAGTGTCGATGTGTTATATTTTGATGAAAGCAGGTGATCGGAATATCCAAACTGCCTCTATGGGCAATATTACTCGCCAAAATCTAGAACGGTTTGATTTGGTTAAGTGCAATGGAAGCCTATCACCTTCACCAAATCGATCCATCACAAGTACGTCCAACAATACAGTTGAACTCAACAAAGTCGTTTAGTAAATCTCATTCAACTTCATCTAACCGGTAATTCGCATTGATTTTCATAATTTAAACCGAGTTGATAAACGATGTAGAAACTGTGGCCAAGTGGGTTGCAAATGTCGCAACCGAGAGTGAAAGTTTGTCGTACTTGGCTCAATAGTACGTTGCCAGGAAGACTGGGTTATATCAGGTACATTGTAACTGTCTACAATAGCTCAACGAATGCACCTTAGGTTTTCTCCCGAATGCTATCTATCAAACATAACTAATTTTGTTTAAATCAAGTTTGCGAGCTTGAAGTACATACCAATCCCGTTGTATTTAACCAGTCGTTGAACTAAAACTACTGCCAGTCGCAACGCACTGACGCATTTTCGACTCTCCATGATGATCACCAAAGTACGAGGGAAAACCGCCAGCGAGGATCAAACCGCATTACATATATATGGATAGCAAAACTAGATATGCGGCTCTCACCTAGTAGTCTTGTATACATTGTACGTGACTAGGAAATGTCGGCTGCACAATTTCTATGCAGTCACGAACATTATCTGCTCTGTAGCTTTCCGCCACACACATATATAGAAAGTAAAATTAAAACAATAAGTGATTGCGCGGGTGGTGGTAACAATTCTTTAAATCAAGTTTGTGAGCTTGAAGTAAACACCAATCCTATTGTATTTAACCAGTCGTCGAACAGCATAACAAATCTACCGCCATTCGCAACGCACTGACGCGTTTCGACATTCCATGATCATCATCAGAGTACGACGGCAAACTGGCTAGCGAGGATTGGTGTTTACTTCAAGCTCGTAAACTTGATTTAAAGAATTGTTAACACCACCCGCGCAATCAATTATTGTATAACCGATATTGTATAGAAATTTCGAAAAACAGAGAAAATAGCTGTTCTGATAACTTTCAAATTCTTTATCATCTGATATATTTAGGTTCTGTTAAACATGAATTGAGAAACGCAGTGCATATGCTCATTTCAAGTCATGATGGACAGATGTGATTTATGTAGCTCCTCATAGGGCTTCTGAAATGTTCGACAATCCTGCCATCTTCCCTCACCGCTATCACTCTGCAGGTGAAAATTGTTACACAGCATCAGCAATAATAAATTCCTTAAAGGAAACGAGTGTCGATGCGGAACTTGCTAAAATTTGCAGAGCACGTGTTGCCATTCTGTTTGACTCAGTTAAATATGTATTATGCTCCATTTTGGAATCGAAATCATTCCTTTAGAACGAAAAATGTATTTTCTTCTCGGGTTCCTGAAAATGGGTGACTTCACTGTATATGAAAGCGGTAGTAATGTTGATTATGGTGATGAAGATGTTGAACTATACGCTATACCATTAAATAAAAGCATATATATATATGGTTGCTAATTTCACAATTTTCTTAAAATATTTGAAAAAAGATCCGTAAACCACGGAATTACATTTATTAATGAATCTTATTTCTACCGGTATCTACAGCCATTATTCGGGATTCGTTAATATTTTCTATCATCAATATATATATATATATATATATATATATATATATATCGCGTCGCTTTCTTTGTCTGAAAATCCAAAATTATAATGTGTCCGAATGTGTTTGTGTGATTTAAATTTAGCGAACTTTTACTCTCACTTAGACTACGTTAAGACAGGTTTAATTAACGTTAAAATTAGGTGCTAGTAAAAAGAATTAGTTCAGATTTTTTGAAGGTATATATATTTGTGGAGGAGGCATACATTTGCATGTGCAGAATATGATTCATCACCTAAATACATTGTGTGTGAAACATGTAGATGTTCCTCCAAAATCTTCCTTCTGTTAAAATCAATAAAACTTGTACAAATGACATGATTTTTGTTGAACAATGATAGATCTAGGGTGGCGAATTAGAGCACGAGGCCTTCCATCTGAAGTAAGGCCTACTAGAAACAAATTGGTTTATAGTTTCAAATAGTGCATTATGAGGAACGAGTGTCGTAGTCGAAAGAATCTCAGATGTATCCCGGTTCGATTCCCGTCCGCGGCTAACTCTGGACAGTACTTGAGGATTTTCCGATGAGGAGTTTGCTACTTTTTGCAATCTTTAATTTAAACTGATCGAAAATAAATAAATAAATAAATAAATAAATATATATATATATATATATATATATATATATATATATATATGTGAAAGAATGAATCAAACACTTTTTAATCCAAATTGCGGTCGTATCAGCTGTGGAAACTTCTAATGAGTGGCCAAATGGAACAAATCTATCCAGTTTATGATTTTTCTTTATGTAAATGTACGATTCCCTCCCTTCATTATACTTTAGTATAATGTGTAGTAGGGTATTTTAACGTATATATGCACACAGAGTTATTTCATATTGTCAAAATAAGTTGATGATTGGTTAATTTCTGTCCTTTTTTAATGACCATCTATTTTTTGTGTTTTTTATTTCAGATGGAAGCTGCCTGCTGTATATGAAAAGCTTACGGCAGCCTCTGCAAGCTGTGTTATTCTAGCTACAAAATGGTTTATATGCTTATTTGCTGATGTTCTGCCCATTGAAGTGAGTCTCTTTTAATTTTTCCCCATTGTTGCCATTTTTGGCATTACCATGCATGATGAACGAAAGACTGCCGTGAAATTTACACTGTATTTTTGATGACTGGATGTCTTCTACTGTACGCCATTCTCGTTCCGATCTCCTGAAGTGCACGGCATGGCCTGTTTGCCCCCTTACTTTAGCCTTTTTACTATGGTGATTTTGACTTTTTACCATGGCAATAACCGGCTTAGCGACTGACACGCGCTCGTCAGTTTTCGTGAACTTTGTTCGTTCTAAATGTTTGTGTAATAATTTCTTTTTTTGCACAAAAGATGATGTTCCATATGACTTTTAGTATGTACTAGCTGTGGACGAATTGGGCAGTAAAATGCATTACGATGTCATCTCCTCGAACCCGGTGCAGATTTCTCGCTTTCGTACAATTGAATTTGTTTCTGAAGATGCTTAGAGGATGGATTTGCTTCTTTTGTAGTTTGTATCTCAGATTCATGCAGTTCTACTAGGGGCGCTGTTCATGTTATTCTCTATATTTTTTCAATTTCTCTGAACCTCGATTAACAGTGACCGACTTTATAAAGTGGTACAGATAAAATCTAGGTAAAGCTAAACTGCCACGGTCTCCTCGCTATGTGGCTTACTTGTCCTTTTTGTGAGTGTTACTGAGTTTTAATTAATCCCGTTTCTGTTTGTTGTTTATGTAAACAGATCCAACTTCTCTTAAAAAATGTATGCGTTTGCTTTTAAAACTTTCGGCTCGTGGTAGTGGGGCTGGAATATAACATTATATCATATTGACGTGCTATTTATGATGATGATGATGATGATATTGGTGGTGGTGATGATGATGATGATAAGCGTAATAGGACTGTTAGCCTCCGTTTCGTAAAGAGCATATATAATTATGCATTTCCATACGATTTATGTATTGGCATTTTGAATCTATCGAGGAGTGTGCGTTATAGTCAACATGAAATTGCTTGGACGCACGTCTTTCATGCCTATCGGCGTCTCATATAGACGAGTCGGCACTACACTCAAATGTACTTTGCATGTTGTTTCTTCTATGTTAAGCATTTATAGGCAGTATTATTTTTTATAGCATCATATAATGCCTTTCGCAAAAGGTAGTGACTGGCTCCGTCAACATTCAAATTTTGAGGCCATTTCCAAAGTGTAATATATAATAACTAAATTCACCATTTCTTAAAATATGAGAAAAAATAACCTTAATGGATGGAATAACATCGGTAGATCAAAGTAAAGGCTCGAAATTAGAATAAATCAGCATCTATCTCAAAAATTATTAAAAATGGATGCAACTCCAGCGCAAAAATCAGTAATTGGCGAACAAGTACTTCTCACGGTTCACGCTGTCAGTAGTAATAATTTTTCGTTTCTAAACAAATCAAAATCAGAAAAAATGCTTGTGATTTTTAAAGCTATCGCAGTTAATAAGCTTAACCCCTGCTTAGACATACAATAAGTAATTAAAAATAAGTCTAAGCGGACTGGAACATAAACATAACGAACAGGCCTTCAAAGGTAACAGACGTTTCTCAAAATAAGACACACTCAGTAATTACGAACACATTCAAAAAGAAGGCCACTACACATCACTTGGCAATCTTGATATATATACCTGACCCATTATATAAATACATCATCAAGGTGGCTCAGTGGCTCGAACACCAGATTTAGAAACAGATATGCTCAGATTCGAAACCTGACCGGGGAAAATTGTGGACAGTACATGATGAGTTCCCAATAAGATTGCATCGCGTACTTCTAACTCGGATGGTTCTTCCGGACTAACATTCCACACTGTTGATGCAGACATACTTTCGGAAATCGGAACTGACGCAGTTGGCCAAGAAAATTGATCTCTAAAGTGTTCAATCCACCTGTCAAGACGACTTATTTTATCGGTTATTAAATCGTTGTTACTATCATTTATAGTTTCACTAACTTTTAATCTTCGCGGACCTGTAGCGTGGATAAATTGGAACAAACAGCGACTATTACCTGACGCGAAAGCTACTTCCATTTCTTCAGCCTTTATGGTACAAAATTTTTCGAGATCGACTTTTAGACTGCGCTTAAGTTGGCGTCTTATATTGCGACGGGTATTATTATGAATCGAGCAAGGTGGAAATTGCCGCCTTATTTCGAGTATCTCCATAGATTTTACAGAGAGTCAATGATTTTCTACGGAGCCTGTAATGCCCCATACAGTAGTACCTGCATTGTGCATAGTGGAATTTATCTTGGACCAAAGTATATTCGGATTTTCGCCATCCAGACCAGTTAGATTAGCCTTTAGAATATTTTCATAATTTTTTCAGGACGGTTGTTCGAGTTTGCCTACATCAATTTGGGGTTTATTCTTCTTTTACCGGAAATTTTTAGTGCAAATCTACAACGGATAAGTGCATTGTCCGAGTCGACATAAGTGTTCCAAAACGAACGAAAATTCTGTATGCAACCGCGCCATCTATAACTAATTGCTACATGATCTATTTGAGTGCACTGTTGTCCGGAAGTTGGAGGACGCCATGTAGCACAACGACTAACAATACGTCTGAAGTTTGTACTACTTAAATATAGTCTGTGTTCAGCGCAGCTATCCAAAAGCCGTTCACCATTATCGTTGCGCGTCGAGCTTAGAGTGTATCTTCCACCTAATTGAAATTCTGTTACTTAAGCGCCCAACTTGAGCATTCATGTCACCCTTAACCAGGACTATATCTGAACTTCGTGCTTTACTTAGTAAGGAGCTTAATTCGGAGTTAAAAGCGTCCTTGCTTTCTTCTGTGTTGCAATCGGTAGGAGCATATGCAGATACAACGAAGAGGCAACGATGATAACGGTTTTTTGCTTTGATTTTAGTAGATGTATTTAAACGTGCTCGACACAGTCGACTATTTAAAGGAATCCATTCAATTAAGCAAGCTTCAGCTCGCACGCTAAGGGCAATACCAACGCCCCATTTACCGGCTTGAGAGAACACTGTGGAACCAGATGTTCGAAGACAATAACGCGTAGATAGGGATGGTGCAACCAGTTCTGTAATACACGAAGGATCCTGTATTCTGGTTTCAGATACGCAAAATATGTCGATTTCTTATTTATCCAACGTACGAGCAAGAGATTCTTGCTGTCCAAGTTGTTTTAATGTTCGCACATTAAATACGCCTACGTTAAAACCTAACTTTGGTTTAATGAATGATCGTCTACAAGAAACATTTTCGATATTTTGCAACCTGGTATTGGGCTCAGTGTTATGATCTAAACCAACAATATTCATAGTATCTAAAAGAGTGTTATTGTTAGATTGAGAAGAGGAAGGGGAAGAAAAGAGGCAGAATGGGAGATAAAGTTGCATGCAGTAGCCCGATTTCGCTTATCCACCCTGCGCGGCTCAGCAAATAAGGCAACCTTTTTTATACTGCGCGACGACCGATGCAGTATGTAATTATTGTAAGTTGTACTTGTCATGGTTATATGTGGATTGTAAAAGAACACTAGGTCGCCCATTCCTAGTGAGGGTTTGTATTCGGAGTTTTCCTTCTCCTAGATAGTCTGCCAACCAAGGCTGATGAGAACTATCTGCCAAGATGCCAGTGGCCAAAGTTTCCTTCAGCAGCCGAAACTTGCCCTTCACGTCTGGAACGCTTGCTCTCATTCCGTCACTACACATTTAACAAAGTTACAGTGCAGTTAGACCAAACTCGAGGCTTCACATGAAACGGGATGATGGCGGTGTACCTTTACGGCCCGGCAAGGTTCATAATACCAATCTCGGGTTGACTAGTTATCCGTTGTAAATTTAAACTAAAATTTTCCGGGAAAATAATTAAGAATAAACCCCAAATTGATGTAGGCAAACTCGAACAACCGTCCTTCCGACAAAATTATTAAAATATTCTACAGGTTAATCTAACTGGTTTGGATGGCGAAAATCCGAATTTACTTTGGTCCAAGACAAATTCCACTATGCACAATGCAGGTACCACTGTATGTGGCATTGCAGGCTCCCGTAGAAATAATCATTGGTTCTCTGTAAAATCTATGGAGATACTCGAAACAAGGCGCCAAATTCCACCTGGCTAGACTCATAATAATACTCGTCGCAATATAAGACGCCAACTTAGTCAAAAACTTTTGGATCAGAAAGGCTGAGCAAATGGAAAAAGCGTTCGTGTCAAGTAATAATCGTTGTTATTTCCAACTTATTCGCGCAACAGTTCCGAGAAAATTAAAAGTTAGTGAACCTATAGATGATATCAACAACCATTTAATAACCGATAAAATAAGTCGTCTTGATAGGTGGGCTGAACAATTAAAAGGTCAATCTTCTTGGCCACCCGCGTCAGTTCCTATTCCAGAAAGTATGCCTGCATCAACAGTGGAATGTTAGTCTCGAAGAACGATCCGAATTAGAAATACGCGATGCAATCCTATCTCTTCAACACCGCAAAGCCGCAGGTCCCGATGATTTGCTTCCAGGATTGTTTAAGGATGGTGGCGATATAATTTCAGGAGCGTTGACCAAACTTTTTCATACTGTATGGAATGAGGAAACCGTACCACTTGACTGGAATGAGTCGACCATCATTCCCATCTTCAAAAAAGGCAATCGTAATTCGTGCGATAACCATCGTGGTAAAAGTTTGATTCCGGTCGTATCTAGGTTATTTGCTTCGATTATCCTACGTCTTCTTAGCGCTTTTCGTGAATCACATACAAGAGAAAAACAGGCCGGATTCCGCGCAGGACGAGGTTGTATAGATAATATTTTTACGTTATGGCAAGTTCTCGAACAGAGACATTTATGTCACCGTCCCACAATAGCCGTCTTTCTAGATTTCAAGGGTGCATTTGATTCGGTGGATCGCAATGTTTTATTCCATATCTTGTCGAAAAGCGGTGTGCCCACAAAATTTGTTAATTTTATACGAGCTCTCTACACAAATACTTCTGGTCGCGTTAAGGTCTACAACGAGTAAACGCATAACTTTACAACCAACAGTGGTGTATGTCAAGGTTTTCCACTTTACCCCTTTTTGATTAATTTTGTAATTGATGCTATTATGAACAACACTCTCACACACATTCAGATTGCTGAAGTTGTAGTTCTCCCGGGCGATAAACTAGTCGATCTTGACTAAGCGGACGATATCGTACTATTATTCGACAATCACGATGCTGCCCAGGCCACCTTCAATAGATTAACAGACGTTATTCCGTTTTTCTGTATGAAATTGGCACCCTCTAAATGTAAGATACTGTTACAGGATCACCCACCACTCACTCCAACGTTGCGACTGCAGAATGAAGATCTAAATATAGTCGACAAGTTTACATATCTTGGGAGGTCTATCAATAACGTGGGCAATATGTCCGACGAGGTGACTATATGGATCGCAAAAGCTTGAGTAGCTTTCACGAACCTTCGTCTTTTATGGAGAAACGTGAATATTTCACTTTGCCTTAAAGGTCGTGTTAACAATGCATCTGTACGCGCAGTCTTACTATACGCTAGTGAAACTTGGCCTCTTAGAATTGCTGATTTGAAACGCTTACAGGCTTTCCATAATAGTTGTTTGAGAAGTATAGCACATGTTGGTTACCAACAACAAATACCTAACGTAACTTTCTTTTCTTAGTAGGGCAAAGTTAGCTGCGATGTTTGGTTTGTTTATGACGTGTTTCAGTGAAATCCGCAAGGAAGCTGTATTGCTGATGTCGCCATACCCGAATGCTAATTTGGCCATAATGGTGTTGTGGAGAGGTTTAGTTTGCCTCACTTCTGTGAGTTATCCTGATAAATTTGCCCATAGTAGCAAGGTATTCCTTCTCTCTCTGCCTCTCTCTCTCTCTCTCGTAAATCTCACTAATAATTTGTCTAAATTCACTTATATAATTTTTTCACTCCTTATGGTTATATGACAGTGAAACATTAGTCACTTTTGACTTTGTATGGCTGGACATGATGATGATATATCGATAGAGCTATATTTTATGTTCAGTATATTTTTAACGTTTACGGTGCTTTGAAAATATTCGTGCTATTCAACAACATTACATTAACATACTTTACGGTTGCTTTTCTTTTGCTTACTTATTAAATTCGTGGATATAAGTGGGTTGTAATTAAACGGTAGATCGACAATTCATTTTGACCTGTCTAATAAAATGAGAAGGAAACACCAATAGATTCCAGCCAGTTATAGTATCTCACAAACCATCACACCAACAATAAAGTACAGTGTTTACTGTACATGACTGTAGATTTGGTGTCTTTTAAATATCGCTTTTATATTATTATATCTAGGAAACTTCTAATACTAGCAATCAAGACTTCGTAAGAATTAGGTTCTCACTTTTGCCTGATACAACTGAAAGCTCCTGTCGATATATGTATATATATATATATATATATATAATTACAGAATGACAGCATATTATTATGTATACTTGTTGTCAGTAGAAATTACGAATTAAAAAATATAGTAAATGCAATTAAACAATAATTGATTGTGCGAGTGGTAACAGTTCTTTAAATCAAGTTTGTGAACTTAAAGTAAACACCAATCCCATTGTATTTAACCAGTCGTTGAACAACATAACAAAAATGGCGGTAGTTTTGTTATGTTGTTCGACGACTGGTTGAATAGTATGGGATTTTTTTGGAATTTTTACCACCACCCGAGCAATCAATTATTGTTTAATTGTATTACATATATATATGGCGAAAGCTGCAAAATTTTAATTTTCGTGACTGCATAGAAATTGCGCAGCACACATTTCCAGTAAAGTTTAATGTATGCGAAACTGCTAGAGGTGAGAGCCGCCTGTCTAATTTTGCTTTCCATATATATTCAATGCGGTTTGATCCTCGATAGTCAGTTTGCCGTCCTACTCTGATGATGATCATGGAAGGTCGAAACGCGTCAGTGCGTTGCGACTGGCGGTAGTTTTGTTATATTGCTCGACGACTGGTTAAATATAATGCAATTGTTATTTACTTCAAGCTCGCAAATTTGATTTAAATAATAGTAAATGAAAATCATATAGGAGACCGGTTTCGTCCACAACTCGGGCCAGAACCAGGGCAAAGTTGAGTCAGTATTGCTACTCATTTACTGCGCCAACTAAACCCACGCAACTGCATATATATATATA
>JAQBSW010011882.1:0-18542 GCA_029291075.1 Eudiplozoon nipponicum
TCTCACATTCACCTTGAAGATCTGATACTTCACGGACTATCTCCAATTGATCTTGTCTAGTCAAATGGAACTTCGCTTATATTTATTTTTCACCAGATTGAACTATCTTGATATTAATGATAACTTTTCCTCTCCCCAACCCCTCCCTCTGCTATTAAATACTTTGCTAGACACAATTCCATTCACCTCCACATATCCTACCCTTGATTTGTTATTTCAATGGTCGGGCCAGTTGGCCTTTGATGCCAAATAAATGTATTATAATAATAATAATAATAATAATAATAATAATAATAATAATAATAATAATAATAATAATAATAATAATAATAATAATAATAATAATAATAATACTAATAATAATACATTTATTTGGCATCATGTGTTCTCACATATCCAGGCATTTTCTCAGTCCTTTCCAGGGCATCAAACATTAATAATTTCCCGTCTGTTTAATAGAATGTAATGCAGCGCTTCTGCTAGAGATATATCTTTTTATTATTTTATGTGTTTGAATATGTTTAGCGCTATAACTAAGTTTACTGATTACCAAAATGTAGGAGAAAAATATACATTAGTTAAATATAATTATGCTTATTGTATTCCATAATGCAGTTGGCTATCTTACTGATTATAGTTTAAAAAACTGGCATTATTGCCCTTATGTTTGTATGGTATTCTTTGCTCTAAACGTGGTGTGTAATATGTCACTTTGTATAAATTTATTTTAGTTAACTTATATTTAGCTCTCCCCTTGACATTTATTCGAAAAAACCATTGCGTTCGTTTCGACGCAATATATAGGATACGAAATGGGAAAGAAATTTCAAATGCGTGTCGCTGAACGCGATAAAAATAGAAATATGCAGATTCTAAAGAGTAATTCGGACAATGTTAAATCTACAAAGAAACCGTTTTCGCAGCTCTTGGAGCGCCAAAAGGAAATTATGAGAGTAATGACTGTTATTTAACAGTTCAGGATAAACAGTTGAAAAGGGAGCTAATAAACCTAAAGTGCAAAAAAAGAAAAGAAAATAGAAAAGAACGAAATATAGCTTGGCAGAAGAAAACAAAGAAAGGACAACCGATTATGAAACATCGAATTAAATTTATTTTGAAAGAATTTGAAGCTGTCAAGAAGTGATTTTTTATTTATTTAAATATAAGCTGTTTAAAAATTATTGATGCTATGTGCCTTATTTATAACTAAGTCTTAATTGACACATACTAATGTTGAGGCCCCTAACCTATCCGTATCTGTAAGCCCCTTAGATGCCAGTTCGTTTGAAGTCCTAAAATTCACAGTAGAATCTGATATGCTTATATTATTGCTAGTGTCATTTAAATTCAAGTCCGCTATGTCCTGCACTTACTTGCATGTGTCCTCATACTTAATATCGGTACTCATGATCAAAAGTTTTAATAATTAAATTGACACTTACAATGGCAATCGGAAGGTGAGAGTCGGACAGCTGCTATGCCAGCAATAATCTGTTTTGATATGTACGTGACCCACAAATAAAACAATTATACCTGTTCCAAGGCTCCTCCTCAGTGCTATATTATATCAGAACACAAGGCAAGAATTGGAAGATGTTTATTGTATAATGTTGTAATCGTTTATTATGGAAAGAAATGTTAAAATGCAGCAGACGAAATTTCAATACCAGGTTTGAAGCGAGATACTCAAAAACTGAAAAATAGCGCACAATTTTAAAAATCAAGTCTTTAAACAAAGAATGTTCTGAAAAATAAAAAGAAAAATTCTTTTTAAAATAAAGGTGTTACAATCAGGCTATGGTGGTTTAAATTTATCATTCAAGGTCATTTTATATAAGGCGGAGGATTCAACATCCTCCACATACACCACCTTCTCAAAAAAAGAGAGGAACGACTAATAGTAGATGTAATCATCGTTCTTCGGCTGACGATGTACTCTTCCAGAACGTTTTGTGCATACTGGCGCCCCTGACGTCGTCATCTCGAACGATATAACATTCGCTGGTTCTTCAATATCATCTGGTGTCGACAAATAATTTTCATGCTGTGATTCAGTAGAAAAAGATTTTGATATGTTAGACAACGGTTTTTCCAATTGCTGCATTTCATTATGTGTCTGCAAGATGGGATTGCACACCTCAGATTCGCCCATGGAACGGTCATTCGACGCATCTTTAAATTCGGTCACACCGTAAATCCAGATAAACTGGGGAATACAGCGATCCAACGTAACACAATCCTCAATGCCATTTATTTCTATGTTGACATTCTTGTCAGTCATCTTCTTGACCTTGTAAGGTCCTTTGTAAAATGGTGTTAGGCAGTTCTTCCTATTCTCATTAGTTATATATACATGCGAAGCCGATTTTAAATCGGAGGACACATGACATTTAGTTTTAGGTTTTCTAGTCTTGGTTGGGGCCAAACGACACATCTTGTCTCTCAGTGCTCCTACAAACCAATCTTCATAACTAGAAGCCCAATCAAGACTACTTGGAGTTTCAATTAGAAGATCTCCAGGCAACCTTAATGGTTCTCCATAAACCAATTCTGCAATGGAAGTTCCTAATTGTGCCCTATATCTGTTGCGCATGGCGAGTAGTACTATAGGAAGATCGTGTATCCAGCTTGTTCCACTTGTACACCTTAATACAGCTTTCAGTTCACGATGTAGCCTTTCTACCATCCCATTTGCTCGTGGGTTATACGCGCTAGTATGTATTATTGTGGTTCCCATGATGTTGAGGGATCTTACGAAAAGCTCTGACATAAATTGACTACCGCGATCACTAGTGACCTTTTCCGGAACACCATAACGCGATATCCAATTATGTAGAACGCGAACAAAACTTCTTGCGCTGTCATGTCTTTTAAAATCGCCACTTCAAATTGACGACTAAATCTATCTACCATAGTCAGCAAGTATTTGTTTCCGTTTACTTCAGGCATCTCAACAATGTCTATGTGTACGTGTCTGAACCGTCCATTTGGTATTCCAATGTTCTTTATCTCGGTTCTGGTATGTCTCCACACCTTACACGTTTGACACTTGGCACAGGCTCTTACCCATACCCGTATGTCTTTAGACATGTGCGGCCATACGTATCTGTCGTTGATCAATCGAATGGTGGCTTTAATGGATGGATGACCCATGTCATGCAACACTTGGATAATCTTGGCCCGTAACTCCAATGGCACATATGGTCGTGGTTGACTTCTAGATGTTTCGCATAACAACCACTTGCCACTTATGAGCTTACGAACATATCCTGGTCTTTTAGATAATACTAATGTAAAGGGATCCGATCCTTGCGCTTCCTCGATTTGACTAACGAAATCGTTCATTGATTCATCTAAATTTTTTAATGGACCTTGAAATATCAGCTCGACATCAGCTTCATTCGGTCGGCTAAGTGCATCGGCCACCACATTCTCCTTACCAGCAATATGAGACACAGTGAAATCGAACTCTGCTAACCGTGTTATTTGGGAATTTACTCTACGAGAGTAATTAAGCCTAGCTGTCTTACCAAGTATGCTAATCAATGGCTTATGATCGGTCAATAACTTAAACTTGTGACCATCTAAGTAATGCTCGAAGTGTATCACTGCTGCATACACTGCTAGAAGCTCTTTACCAAACGTATCATAACGTTTTTCTCGATCATTAAGCTTACGGCTATAAAACCCAATCGGTCTTACTACGTCCTGATCTCTTTGCTGTAGCACTGCCCCTAATGCAACATCTGAGGCATCTGTGATTAGTTCGAAAGGTTTTTCCCAATCTACAGGTGCTAATGTGGTTACGTCACTTAACATATCCTTGGCCTTTTGGAAATTTTCTCGGTCTTCTTGACTCAAGTTGATAGGCCAAGACTTCTTGATCGTGCTCTTTTCACGAGTGAGATGGCTTGTTAACGATCCAAGAATTCCGGCTAGACCTGGAATGAATCGACGATAATAGCTGATCATGCCCAAGAACCTTCGCAACTGGCGTACGGTTCGGGGTTCAGTTACGTCCTTTATGGCTTGGACCTTATCTTCCAAAGGCTTAATTCCGTCTTTGGAAAGTATATGACCATAGGTATTTAACTGAAGAGCAACCTATATTACTCTTATTAGGTTTGACCACTAATCCATATTGTTCCAGCCTGGTCAAAACCGTTTCCAAATGCGTGCGATGTTCATTTCGGGAGCGACTAAAATAATTATGTCGTCTATATATACTCTCGCAAATGGACAATTCTGAAGGATTTCTTCAGCCAAACGCTGGAATGTCTGACTGGCATTTTTCAAACCAAAAGGCATTCGAAGAAATTCATGCGATCCCCCTCCTGGAAATCTGACTGCGGTGAGTGGTATCGAACTTTCTTCCATTGGTACCTGATAGTACGCTTTCTGGAGATCTAAAGTTGAATAAACCTCATATCCCATTATATCTCGGAGCAAAGTACTCTGGTTAGGGAGAGGATAAGAATCACCCTTTGTCACTGAGTTTAATAGACGATAATTCCCACAAACCCTCCATTGACCCGGTTCAGGTTTGGGAACTACCACTATTGGGGAAGCAAAATTGGAATTTGACCTTCTACAAATCCCCTCTTCGCGCAATTGGTGAAATTCGGACAAAGCAACTTGTTGCTTGTGTTGTGCCAATGGTTGAGCCTTTGGTGAACAAGGCAACGGAGCCACCAATTCTATTAGGTGTTCTACTCCTGTCTTCAGACCTATCCTTTTGGCACTGAAAGGTTGAAACACTGCTAGGTGCTTCTCGATTATATCAGCAAAGTCATGTGCGACTGTTGGACGAGGTAAGAGGACTGTTCTAACTGCCGACACGTTAGACTCAGTATGTGTTGATGTCCCTACGCCTTCTGCGATAGTCCTGGCTATGGGATCTAATGTCAGCTTAAAATGGGTCAAGAAATCCATGCCAATGATATGGTCCTTGACATCGGCTACTAGAAAATTCCAACGGAAGGAAGATTTCTGGCCTAATGTTACCGACATTTCTTTCATCCCTTTTACTTTAATTGGACTACCGTTAGCGGCCCATAGTTGATAATCAAATGTGGGGCAATCTGCTTCCACCACGTCTGACCTAACTATGCTTATCTCAGCACCCGTGTCTATGAGGAATTCTAATCCAGATAATTCATCCTTAATAATGAACTTTTTGCTGGACAATCCGGCAATGTTTTCAAGATCCCCGCTTAGTGAGAATCGGACTCTCTTGCTTTTTATGTCGGTGCTTTTTGTACTAGTCACCTCTTTTGCTTTGAGTATGCCTTTTAAAGGCATATCTGGGAGCCTTTGCAATGGAACCCCCCTACGGCTCCTACTAGCGGGGGTTGTTCCCTTTTCCCGGTGACGGATTCCTCTCAACCGGTTTTGTGCTTCCTTTCCATGTGGGTCCACCTAATCGCGGGTAATTACAATTTTCGCCTTGGCACTTCGCACTGCGTCCGTATTCGCAATGTGCCTTGCGCCATCCGCGTGGCCATTCGAAGCGTTGATGCGAGTGACTCCTTCGACGTCTATAATACCTATCCTGACTCTGAAGTTGTGCAATATCACTACGCAAGCTAGCAACTTCTCTACATAAGAAACGTAAAGTTTCTTGTATAGCCAGGTGGTTTTCGGTATCTGCCCTGCCTGGCTGCATCGTTACAGAATCTGCCATTACAGCATGTACTTGTGGTTTTTGCTGTTTATACACGCCGTCTAACCCTCTGAGTTTTGTTGGCCAATCTATGTTCATTGTGTCAAATACTTCCATTGTTGTTCTGAGCCTAATTGGTAGCTCAGCTGTAAAATGGAGTTGACTACATCTCTAGATATATTCAACCTGGAAGCTTTTGTGCAAAGGCGTTCGTAAAATTCGGACGATAGTTGACGCCCCATTTTTTCTAAGCGTAATAATTCGCACATTTGCGCTGATCTTCCAGGCTGATATCTCTGTTGAATTTCTGCCATTAATAACTCAAATGCATTATACGGCTTTTCTTCTACAGTTCTGTCTCTGAAATTTTCCAAAGCATTTCGGAAATTTTCAGGCAATGCCATCCATGCTGCAACAAATTTTTCCATAGGGATCACGATATTGTAAGCACTAAATATCATTTGGGCATCTCCTACCCAACTTGAATGTTTTTCTGACTTATACTGTGGTAGACTTAATATTTTTGGACTGGCGCGGTCGCCAAATTTTGTTGAGGCCCCTAACCTATCTGTGTCTGTAAGCCCCATAGATGCCAGTTCGCTGGAAGTCCTAAAATTCACAGTAGAATCTGATATGCTTATATTATTGCTAGTGTCATTTAAATTCAAGTCCGCTATGTCCTGCACTAACTTGCATGTGTCCTCATACTTAATATCGGTATCCATGATCAAATGTTTTAATAATTAAATTGACACTTACAATGGCAATCGGAAGGTGAGAGTCGGACAGCTGCTATGCCAGCAATAATCTGTTTTGATGTGTACGTGACCCACAAATAAAACAGTTATACCTGTTCCAAGGCTCCTCCTCAGTGTTATATTATATCAGAACACAAGGCAATTGATGGAAGAGTTTATTTTATAATGTTGTAATCGTTTATTATGGAAAGAAATGTTAAAATGCAGCAGACGAAATTTCAATACCAGGTTTGAAACGAGATACTCAAAAACGGAAAATAGCGCACAATTTTAAAAATCAAGTCTTTAAACAAAGAATGTTCTGGAAAGTAATAAGAAAAAATTCTTTTTAAATAGAGTTGTTACAATCAGCTATGGTGGTTTAAATTTATCATTCAAGGTCATTTTATATAAGGCGGAGGATTCAACATCCTCCACACTAACCGAAGTGGGTTACTTACAAAAAGACAAATAAACGATCTCCAGAAAATCATTTTTAACAGCTCAGAATAGTCAAATATGATGTAAACCTACATAAATAGAGATCTCGTTCTCTAACTCCTATAGTTTTACTCCCTCCTAAATTGCCGCAGCTGCCGTTGGCCTATATATCCAAAGATTTCCTTGAACTTGTGATGCGATTTGTGAATAATTTTTCAGTAAAAAATTGTCTATGGTACGACTGAAATCTCTATAGGAGTGTAGTTCTAATAACGTTAAGCATAGCCATCGAATTTAGGTTATCATCTCAGGCAGAAAATGCAAATATTCTGTTTGCCAAAATGTGGTTGGCCATCTTATGAAAATTTGTAATTTCTCGATCTGTATTATTAACGTCGCTTAGCCGTATGACACGACCAAACCTGTTGTGTTTAAAACTGTAGATTGCTCTATTTAGATGAAGGCTATCGACGGATATAAATATATGCTGCAACAAATGCTTGCAAATTTATAGACAGAATATTTTGGAGAGGTAATTGATCATTGACATCCAATCTATTAATACTCTGTGTGCTGAATGTGATATTAACATTAGCTCTGGAGTAATTTGCCTTAGTGATACGATTCGTCTGTCGTGCAATTATTGATGCCGTTAAATCGCCTCTAAATAGTATGTTTAGGAAAAGATATTGGTATCCTCTGTAGTATGTCAGACGTGCTCTGATATTGACATTTGCATTCAGGCTAACTGTTTATTAGCTAAATTTCCTAAAGGTAGCCTAGCTCTTCCTAGATCTTGTGTTCAGATATGATCTTCCTGATTCGGTTTGTCAGATTGTCAATAATGTCTCATTTTTAAGATTTTCGCACACAAAAATTGTAATGAAAATATTGCATGATGAAATTAGATTTATGTATTATTATTGCTACTCCAATGACACACATTATGACAAGGATCAATACACCGCACAACAAATAAGCAAATTTTATTTAAGGCAAGGGGAATACAGTTGGATTAGGCACAAATAATACATGAAAAAATAGGAAGCGAGAAATATACATGTTGGGAAAGGCACATGCACACACACGCGGAACCAATTAACAGTTTAGATTCCAAACATGTACGAACTTTACATAATCTATGTTGTGATTAACACAGGCTGAATTTACGCTGTTTTGTTCTTTCAAGATGATACGGCAGCCTTTGTTGGCTGCCATTTTAAGTTCACCAATCATCAAAATTAAAAAAAAACTAACAGAGCAAGTGCGATATCTCCTTGATTGGTTGGCGAGCTACCAATCTTTGAACTTGACTGTAGCCGTGTTGTTCTGTTCGTAGGTTGGAATGTGTCAAGACTAGCTCGCTGTCAGTCATAAAGTTGACTGAGAATGGTGAAGGCGTTTTTAGCAAGATGTCCGAACTCGAAAACGCTATTGCAATTATATATTGTTCTCCATTTACGTGGAAAATGACTATTTTTCAAACAACACGTGAAAGCTGTCATTCTATTCTGGCAGATTACTTTGAGACAGCTGATGTCACATAATTACCTGTACTAACAACAAATCTGTTACTGCATCTGATGTTAATGAACTGCTGCATCGGATCATGGATAACGTGGAGTTCTCCTCAGAAAGTGTCATAGTTTCTACTGGTTTTGGCGCACGATAGTAAAAATTAACTGCCTTCCGAACTCCATTGATCTCTTATTCTAAGGTGGCCTGGATAGCGAATTCCAAAGCATCAGTTGTGAGAATAAAAGGTCGTTAGAATACTGTATGTGTTAACATGGTGGCAATTGCTAACAAGTTGACGGTATTTAGAAAAAAATCCGTGTCATCAGAAAACAAAGAAATAATAAAGTATCTGCCTAGCCATTTTTGCTTCCTCAGATGCCTACATAACGGATATAAGTGTGCTGATAGGCTGAGAAGATACTTGCGATAATAGTTGAGTACTCCCAAGATATGTTGTTAGTCTTTTAAATTAATAATTGATGTAATGTCTTTGGTCCAATTGGACTCAGACAAAACAGGCTAAATATATTGAAGGGTAAAACGATGCCATAGGAAATAAACGGATGTAGTTTCAATTTCGTCTTTTTACAATTTATTTTGAGTCCATGATTTACTTATTGTGATACGACATTTCTAAGATGATTGGCGTCTAAAGATCATTATGTCAACTAGTTATGACATACAGTAGACGGAATTATTGCGCAGAAAGTTTTCACGGAACTCTGAAGTTTCTGAATGGTTCATTTGAGACCAAATGGCACTTCAAGGTATTCATAGAAAATGAAATGAGTGATGACAGCTATCTTCTTTATATGTTCTTATGCTAATGATATGTGGTGGTAGACTTGTCAAAGGTCGATCAATGAGTAATAATTACTACTGCTGAGTTCTAGGATCCGGTAGCCTTAGTGACTAAGTGCAGTAGAGCTGCCAAAGAACATTTTAATGCTCTAATTATGCCTTCTTAAAATAGTCTTGATTAAGTTTCTTGGGCGGCTTAGAATTTGGCAGGAGGTAACCTCCTTTTCTTAAGTGCAATAGACTATCATGTTGTGTTAATGTCGAGCATCGTGCTGGTGATATAAAGCTCCGATTTCACGGCAACGAAAACGGATTTTGTTCTCGAAGAGCTATCGATATCTCTTGATGGCTGTGTGATCCAAACGTTCGGAAGCTAGTGTCCAAAATTTGTTTAATTCCGACGGAGACTTCAATGAAATTCTGCTTAGCTAAACCAGCAATAAGCCAATGTTTTAACATGGAACCGAGACAAAATGCTGTGCAAGACCTAGTCGACGATGAATATGTGAGAAAATTCATGTCGTAAACCGATATTAATTGAGTGATCCAGGCAATGGCCTATGGGAATAGGCTCACTCGTGGCTGTTGCAAGGAGTACTTTTAAAGATATCTCGCTATCGGATTCACCCTTGCAAATTATTAATTTGGTGTGACGCTATCAGGTAGAGTCATCAGAGTTAATCGTACTCCGTAAATGTAATTCAAATGAATTGCAGCAATAGGTGTTTGAAAACTGAGTCTCTCAAGTATTTTTTAAATTTGTCGGAGTGCCAGCTTCATATATTCCAATGCCGCGTTTTGCGTACGCGGGTAGTAGCTTTGCACGGACAGTTTCACAAAGATCCGATTGATCACAATTTCCAATTTTGTTTTGTCTTTGATCGTACGCAAAACGTGGAATTGGAATAACTGACTCTCTTGTTTGGGTGTGAGTAAAATACACTTTGATTTTTGTGGCTTATGGTCAGCCATGAAGGGAAACTGTCTCGCACTTGGTAATTTCTCCTAAAGATGCAAGAAATTTGACATACAAAATCATAATTTATATGATTTTAGCACCAATCTTTACGAGAATGTCGAATGAATGATCGAGGAGATCTCGATTTTTGACTGTACTGCTATGTCCGTTTCGGATGTAAATGTTAATATATGGTTTTAATAAATTTTAGTGTGCCTAGGACGTATCTTTCTAAGATTTTAGTCAAATCTGAAATAGATTCCTCTTAAGAGGCTAACCAAACGTCATCCGATGAGAGTCTGACGTGTGGACTCTGTGCAAACATAGATTCGAGGACATTCATGATTAAAGTATATTTTGCGGAGAATTAAACTAGAAAGAAAAACGCATAAAGGGATTTTAATAAAATAAATAAAAATATACGTGCACTGTAATACCTAATTAATAGCCACAAGTACTTGTAAAATTGACCTAATGGAATTTTGAGACGATTTGCCGCTGTTAATACAGTTCGTAGGTTTTAATTTTGAACTGTGTGCAATAAGAGCTACCACAAATTGAGTGAGTTTGGAGTTCAAACTACTGCTACAAAAGAAATTTGTAGATTTGACGAAAATCTTTTATTACGGATTGAAAACACTGAACGACGGTGAATTATTTTGTCGAGGACTCAAAACGGTTAAATATTTTTTTATTTGGCCACAAAAACATATAGTCTGAATATTTAAAATCAAAAGCAGGATTATGTAAAAGTGAGTGGAACAGTGATTAGTAATTATTTATCTGTAAGTATATCATTGGGGTTGGTACTGGATAGGTAAGAAAGGTAAAGCTTGCGGCAGAACCTCTCGAAAATACCACAAAATAAGCTATCTTTGAGCAGGATAATATCGACTAGAAAGAATTCTTGTAATACGACGAAATCTCGATACACAGTAGAATACGGAACTCCTGATTGTATCAGCATGCATGCATCTTTTGTGTGACATTACAATTGATAAACTCATGAGGAAGCAAAAGGCAGAATTTTTTCCAGTCACACAATCTTAAACGAAAAAGGAGCTTCTGGATTTACTATTACAAATTGAGAGTTCACCGGAGGCATATCAATATGATATCTTCCGTGTCGTCTAAAAGCACACATATCCAATATCTATAAATGAATAATAATGACTAAACCGTTATTATGAATCGGTATGCGGTTTTTATATGCTAGTCAACAGATAAATGTCCGTTTACCTAGTCAAAATTCCTCAAGGCAACAGTATTTGAGGCCATGACCGTCGAAAAACCACCATGCTAACTAGTCTTCTAATCATTGTGAACACTGCTGCTTAATTATTACTGCTCAAAAATTATATATTTCATTAGTTCTTTTGTTCACACAAAATGTACAATAACAAAACACTCGCTAAAATAAAGCATAAGCACGTTTTCAAATTCTAATCAAATTTTGAACATGTAAGTTACTTTTAAATACTGTTTGTTGCGAAGAGCTAATATATAATAATAATAATAATAATACATTTATTTGGCATCAAAGGCCAACTGGCCCAATCATTGAAATAGCAAATCAAGGGTAGGATATGTGGAGGTGAGTGGAATTGTGACTAGCAAAGTATTTAATAGCAGGGGAGGGGTTGGGGAGGGGAAAAGTTATCATTAACAACAAGATAGTTCAATCTGGTGAAAAATAAATATAAGCGAAGTTCCATTTGACTAGACAAGATCAATTGGAGATAGTCCGTGGAGTATCAGATCTTCAAGGTGAATGTGAGATCGAAAACGAAGATGAAGATAAAAGGATGGCGGCCCGGAGGTAGATGACGACCGTTGGAGTCCGTTGTCGTGACGAATGAATTGATGGAGTCGGCAGGATTGAGGCGAGCGAGTCTTTCAAGGATCGCAGGCATCTGTAGAACGTGATCGAGATTAAAATAAGACCAGGGAGAGTCGAAGTCCGAAGCGAACCGTTGGTGAATCGGTAGGGCTGTTGGGTTTCCGGTATGTATGTATTAGGTTTTGCGAACCTAGTAACAAATTAGTTCAGTAAGCACGAAACGAATGTGCATGAGATTATACTTTCCGTTCATGCTGCCTTTGGTTGATCCTTCTGGACACAACTGAACTAATTTGTTACTAGTTTCGCAAAACCTAATACATACTTGCATTTAAGTTACTTGCTCAGAAGATTATATATAATCAAGTAAAGCATTTTTATTAGATTTATAGCACACACTGCTTTAAAACTTTGGTGTAAAGATTTTTTACGCGAAATTATCAGCATTGCAATTATAGCACAAATTTCCTCAACACAATACTGAGTGCATCTGATTTTTGCAAGTCTATTTAAACCGTGATAACAGTATTTTTATTTTGGCAAAGTATATTCGAGAAAATAATTAAGCAGCGTTCAGTTTGTTCAATCCGCCATAACAGATGTTGGACTTTTACAGACGCACACTTATAGTCTACAAATTTATTTAACATCAACAGTTTTAATTCGAAATTCCATCAGTGCAACCTGTGATATCTGATATTGTTACAGTTGCAAAGTCAAATTGACGAATTTATTTAATAGTTGCAATTTAACTCCAAATTCGGCTAGTTCAATCTTTGGAAACAATTTTTATCAAGACTATCGGAAGAAGGCATCATTAGAACATTAAAAATTTGTTTGGCATTCCTAATGAATTTTAAAAGAAAATTTTCACCATCGCGCGCGGTTTGAATTGGCTTCGATTTTGTCGCATTCCGATATTGAAACAATTGTTATAGATCTTCAGAACTCCATGAAGGTGTTGAAGGATGAAAACGACTATTTAAAAGATGAGATGTCAAAATTGAAGAATGATGCAGTTGTGAATGCAATGAAATTGGAGCAAGCGGTGAAGAATAATGAAACATTAGGCGCGCGTATAGTTGAACTGAATGAGGCATTACTTGTGAAGTTAGACAAGTTACAGACTGATGTTCTACCATGGATTGAATTGGCCGATATAACAGTGGAAGGCGAAACGCTAGTTAAAAATAAATCATCTGGTGAAGAAATGCTAAATATATTAGCGAATGAAGTTTCAGCACGTAACAGCAAACAGGATCAAATAGTTTTATTTAATCTAGATGAAAATGCCGATGTGAAAGACGTCGAGAAATTAAATGCTTTAATAAAAGAAGGGACGCATGCAGATATTGCTAAATGCTATAGGGTGGGGAAACGATCAGATCGTCCAAGGCCAGTTATTGTAAAATTATCAAAAAGGCCAACAAATATGCAAATAGAGTCTATCAATAAAAAGAAAGATGAGAATTTGAGTTTTCACAGCATATTTATTGGACGGGACAAAACGTTCCTTCAACGGAATTTGGCAAAAGTAAAAAAGTTAAAGAACATCCAGGAACGGAAGCCATCAACGTCTGATCAAGCTGTTAAACGAATATATCGAGTGAGACTGCAACATCAAAAAACGATGTATCGTTACTAAATGTTGTGGACAGCGGGGGGAGAAGAAGCATGGCCTCGAAGCCCGGTAAACGAATAATAAAGAAGCCAACAAGGTTGAATCAGTAAAAGTCGATACTTGTTTAGATAAGTCGTTTTCTACATTTACTTTATTTTATGCTAACTTTCGAAGTGTTAAGAATAAGAACTTTTTGCTGTGTAATTTTATAGTAAGTAACGATTTCGATTTTATAATATTATCTGAAACCTGGCTTAACAAGGATATTAAAAACCATGAATTTGATATTCCTCACTATTCTTTATTCAGAAAGGACAGATCGCTGGATAAAAGAGGTGGAGGAGTACTCATTTATAGTAAATCTGTATTTAAGGCGAAAATTTTACATACTAGTGATGATAATGCTATCATTGATTTCTTATCTATACAATTTGATAATCTGATCTTAACAGCGGTTTACAGACCGCCGTATGCTACTTTATTTGATGATCAAACATTTACCAATTCTTTTCAATCTATCTTTGACTGCCATGGCTATAATGTAGTGGTAGGTGACTTTAATAAGTTACAGGACTGTGAAATAATCAATTTTTTTCTAACCATGATCTCAAGCAGATTATAAATGAATCAACTAGAGGTTCGCAATGCTTAGATCATGTATACTTAGAAATTGAAATGGTGAAATCGCACAGTTATGATGTTGTCAATTATTTCAAAGAATTGGATCACAAACAAATTATTTTACAATGGAACATCTTGAGTAGCATAACACAGAAACTTAATTTTGAAAATGCACACGTGCACTGTTCCAGAATCAACTGGAATTTTTTTAGAGAATTAAGCATACTGATTGATTATGAGAGTTTTTATTTCTTGAACACTGACGAATTTGTTTCTTCTGTTTCATCGTTATTATCTATTTTATTTCAGGCATCTACGTTTACGGACATTATACCGAAACGAATTAATAGGAAATTGTGTAAACTAAGAATTAAACGAGATAATATAATAAAGTGTAGTCTTATTAATAGTATTAAACAACTGAGGTTAGATTCCATTGATAACGAAATTAATTCATCACTGCTAATAATTCGTCAAAGATCAGAACGAATTATTTTGGCCAAAATGAAGAGTAATCCTCGATTAGGATTTAAACTCCTCACAGATTACAGTAAATACAAGGAAAAGTTAAAGCTTATACTACCTGTGGATAAAACTGAGTCTGGATTTCTCTGTGAATTGGATGAAGTATTTGGCAATTTGATATTTAATCCACAGAATGAAAGAAATTTTATAGAACAATCTGACCCTTTGGGAGACCAGGAACCAGGACTTGTTATTGACAGTGATGAATTGATAAAATTGATGTTAAAAATCAAATCAAAAAACAAAAAGATCACCTTGGTATTTCGATTGATAATCTGCTTCAATTACCCTTAACATTTAGGAATGTGCTCTGCAACTTTATAAATAGAATTTTGAAGAATGGGAAATTACCAATCGATATACTAACGATAGTAGCTAAGCCGTTGCCAAAAGTAAGTAAGCCAACGTGCGCCAGTGATTATAGATTAATCTCTATTATCCCTTCGTTTTTGAAGATAATAGAACGATTGATACTTGATCATTTAGAACGTATGTTACCGGCTGATTTTGATTTATGTCAACATGGCTTTACGAAAGGTAGATCAACAACTACTAATATGCTTTCCATGTGGAAACATGTAATTACATTAGACGAGAATAAGTTAGATGCGTTAATAATAATAATAATAATACATTTATTTGGCATCAAAGGCCAACTGGCCCAATCATTGAAATAGCAAATCAAGGGTAGGATATGTGTAGGTGAGTGGAATTGTGACTAGCAAAGTATTTAATAGCAGGGGGAGGGGTTGGGGAGGGGAAAAGTTATTATTAACATCAAGATAGTTCAATCTGGTGAAAAATAAGTATAAGCGAAGTTCCATTTGACTAGACAAGATCAATTGGAGATAGTCCGTGAAGTATCAGATCTTCAAGGTGAATGTGAGATCGAAAACGAAGATGAAGATGAAAAGATGGCGGCCCGGAGGTAGACGTCGACCGTTGGAGTCCATTGCCGTGACGAATGAATTGATGGAGTCGGCAGGATTGAGGCGAGCGAGTCTTGCAAGGATCGCAGGCATCTGTAGAACGTGATCGAGATTAAAATAAGACCAGGGAGAGTCGAAGTCCGAAGTGAACCGTTGGTGGATCGGTAGGGCTGTTGGGTTTCCGGTCCTCCGTCGTTTTGAGTCCTAGCAACTTCGCTATCTGTATTACATAAATAGCTACGGCACTTGTTGCTCCATTTTGAATCACCAAGTCACCACTTGATAGCGACTTGAAATCAGAAAGCATTCGCAAAGCAGTTGATGGATTGCCATTTAAAACGCACATAGTTGAAATTGGCAACTTGGTATCTATTTTAAGGACCGCACTTTTGTCGTAAACAGCAAATTCTATCCAAGTTCCAGGCGCTAGCGTATCGGGTATTACGTAATCCCCAATAGAAAAATCAAGAACATCAGATCTAAATTCTACAACTTGACCAACACCTTCATTTCCACCAACAGCAGGAAGGATGGGCTTAACGGGATAGACACCTTGAATAGCGTTAATGTTTGCTGGATGAATAGGAGCAGCTTTCCATTGAACTAATATATCATTTGGACCCAATTTTTCTACACATCGAGTGACACAATTCAAAACATCTTTCGGATCACCATATTCAGCATATTCTAACGCCCTATAAGAAACACAACTAAAGCTGCGCGTCAACAGTTGGGAGTAGCGAGAAATATTTCGTACAACAGATATCATGATTCAAGTTGCAAAGAAGAGCTGTTCATATTAGAAAAATTTTAAAAAGATTGATAGTGCGGCAAAAGCCTCCGAAAACAATACTTAAATAGCCAATCTTAACATCGAAATTAGTGAGCCCGTTACGATAAATTTGCGGTCCTTAAGTTAGATACCAAGTTGCCAATTTCAACTATGTGCGTTTTAAATGGCAATCCGTCAACTGCTTTGCGAATGCTTTCTGATTTCAAGTCGCTATCAATTAATTGTATTTATAGATATCTCAAAAGCTTTTGACTCTATATCTTTTGATGCTATTTTGAATGCGATTAGTTTGTTGAATATTGATCCGAATATTTTTAGATTACTTAAATACTATTTATATAATCCACGAATGAGTATTCAAGTAAACGATTTGATATAGAATAGAATAGAATAGAATAGAATATCTTTATTTGGATTCAAACCACACATGTTCCATTAAATAATAAAATTAGAAAATGTACAATATAAAAAGATATCACATCACATATATATGCGCAATTAAGTGTACTGTACAGTTTATCGGCATCTGAAAGATCAGCTGTAAACAGTGATAGATTCTTAATCAAAATAGAAAATTTAAGTTATAACTCGAGTATTACATTTGTTGCTGAAACAATTAATCTTGGCTTTTATTTAACTATGAGAAAGTAATATCATAATCAAAATTAAAAATATCATCAGGATTAAACACTTTTTCTAGTTCGGTAGATAAAAATTTAAAAGACATTTTAGTTGGAGGCGTTTCTCTAAGCTCCTTTGGCAATTGATTATAAATTTTGTAAATTTTTGAAAACGAGAACAGCTTGCTCGCAACATTCCAAATCAAAGGTGGAGATATTGCAAAATGACCAGATCTAGTTCCAATTTCATGACTCTTTCTTATGGGATTCATATAGGCACCAGACCACTGGTTCAAATGGAAAGCCTTTATGCAATAGCACATTCTCCGAAACCATAAAGGATGCAGTGATACAAACTGTAATCTAGTGCAGGAGATAGGACTAATTTGTTTCACAACTTTTCTTTGTACAGCTTCTAATTTATTAGACAGACCCTTTGTTAAGGGATTCCAAGTAGCGGCGGCATATTCTAGTATCGGTCTAATCCATATTATAAACATTTTGAATTTTATTTCATGTGATATAATATTTCTATTTATCAATGCTCATCTGTTCTTGGCACTGCCTACTATCCTTTCAATATGTCTCTCAGCAGAAGCCGTACAATGAATAGTTATGCCTAAATCCTTAATTTCTTGCATAAGTTTAATCTCAAAAACATCATTAATCTCAGCATCATGAAAATAAACATACTTAAAATCTGTTCTGTTACCTATTTTTAAAGCTCTCGTCTTTTTACTGTTTATTCATTACTTAACAAATTTTAAGCAGTAATTCGTTAAATTTTAAATACAATTATTTGTTAATTCATTAATTTATTAATTCATTAATTCATTAATTCATTAATTCATTAATTCATTAATTCATTAATTCATTAATTCATTAATTGATTAATTCATTAATTCATTAATTCATTAATTCATTAATTCATTAATTCATTAATTCATTAATTCATTAATTCATTAATTCATTAATTCATTAATTCATTAATTCATTAATTCATTAATTCATTAATTCATTAATTCATTAATTCATTAATTCATTAATTCATTAATTCATTAATTCATTAATTCATTAATTCATTAATTCATTAATTCATTAATTCATTAATTCATTAATTCATTAATTCATTAATTCATTAATTCATTAATTCATTAATTCATTAATTCATTAATTCATTAATTCATTAATTCATTAATTCATTAATTCATTAATTCATTAATTCATTAATTCATTAATTCATTAATTCATTAATTCATTAATTCATTAATTCATTAATTCATTAATTCATTAATTCATTAATTCATTAATTCATTAATTCATTAATTCATTAATTCATTAATTCATTAATTCATTAATTCATTAATTCATTAATTCATTAATTCATTAATTCATTAATTCATTAATTCATTAATTCATTAATTCATTAATTCATTAATTCATTAATTCATTAATTCATTAATTCATTAATTCATT
>JAQBSW010011883.1:0-18541 GCA_029291075.1 Eudiplozoon nipponicum
GTAAAGGGTACCAACACTATGGCTATTGTGTCAGTACCCGATACCAACATTATAGTACCGAAAAGGTACATGGTACTAACAATATGGTTGCCGAGTCGGTACATGGTACCAACATGATGGATATCAATTAATGCTATAGTTCACAGAAATTGAGAATTACAACAATTTCTGACAACCTTTTACTCCAGTAATAAAAAAATTATTTATTTACAAGAATGTAGTAGGTGTTGCGAACCTAGTAAAAAATTAGTTCAGTTGTGACCAGAAGGATAAAACAAAGGCAGCATGAACGCAAAGTATAATCTCATGCACATTCGTTTCTTCCTTACTGGCGACTCATCAGTAGGAGCCGGTTTACACAGCGAGTATCCGATTCTGATTTGTGCAATCTACGCTGTCCATCCTTATTTAGTGCAGTGTGTCACATTGGCTGTGGCGATTATTGTGCTAGCTTTCGAGCGAATTTCAATAGATTATCTAATCAATTTTGTTCATCTATTACGCTTTTATAAGGATACGCGGCTGAAACCATTCCAGTTAATTATCTAGCTCTTGTTGTATCCAACAATGTGTTTGCTTAAACCTTTTTTCAATTTGGCTCTGGATATTTGGGCTGCTGATTTTGCCAGTCTTTTTCAATTTGGATAATGTTTCCATTGAAAAGGGCTGCCGAAAGCAGCAGCCGTAATATCCGCAGTTAAATTGAAGACAGTGGATTCAAACGCAATTTTGAGTACAACAACTGCCAGGTGAATAATCTATACCCTGTTGCACAACCTATTCCGTTTTTTTCAGTTTACTGTATGCCCTGTCTCGACAGTATGGCATTCAAGACCTCGTATATTAACATGCCAATATTTGTATGAGGTTCTATGTTTCTCTCTTCTTAATTTAACTTGGTGCGTGTTTTCGCCGATGAATGCGAGGTTACAGCCTTTATATGAAAGTTGAATGTTCTCTTTTTGCTTGGAAGTTTAGTGAATAGGTTAAGACAATGCTTTAAAATTTTTCGTCTGCTGTATATCGATGAAACCGATATTATTTTTAATCTTAGCTTAAAGACCGATTTTTCCATAATTCTAGGATCTTCTATTGTTCTATCTGATTTGACCTACTACCAAATACGATTAAAATTTGCTCATGACATTAAACTTCGTTGCACCCATTAACTTCATAGGATATCCATTAGAACCGAATACTTCTTAAAGTCTACCTAATTGAATCAACCTATATTTTATGAATGTTAGTCATAGGCATCTAATTATTATTGATTTTAAACTACCGATTGCCATTGTCTACAGATGATCTGTCTTGGAATATTGAGGAATACTCGAGTAAGTATCTATCAATAAATATCTATATTTTATTTCGTCCCATTTCTCATTAATTTTTCATCCTGAAACGGAAATGAACCACATGCTTCCTTTTTAGTCGAATACTTGAGTTCATTTAATTGAATAGCTAAGTTTTAGCAATCTGTCATGTCATCATTTCCTGGATTCCAAATAACTAAAATGTTAGCCTAGTATAATAAATATATTTTAGGCCTTAGGTGCGTAATATCTAAAATGTTTTTCATAATGTGATACATGAAAATATTTGTTAACGGCACAAATTTGGGTTGTCCCATTGGGACAACATCAAATTTGCTTCAAAAATTCCTTCCTAAATATAAAAAATCAAAAGCCATGCACGTTTTTATCATCATTATATAATACACCATCGTTATTTTACTTTCTTTTAACATAACGTGTGATTAACTAGAATAAGCCGAAAATATTTCCGTATTTTTCGGTAATGATATAAATGTTTAAATGATACATAAATTAAATGAAAAAATCTTTAATTTAAATATAATCGGTTGATATCAAAATAATATTTTATATCCGATTCTCTAAACGCGGTAAATCCTGGGAAGTACGCGATGTGTTCCCAATAAGAACAAAACCAGTCTACTCTATGAATTCTTTAAATCAAGTTTGCCAGCTTGAAGTAAACACCAATCCCATTGTATTTAACCAGTCGTCGAACAACATAACAAAACTACCGCCAGCCGCAACGCACTGACGCGTTTCGACCTTCCTTGATCATCATCAGAGTACGACGGCAAACTGACTATCGAGGATCAAACCGCATTGAATATATATGGAAATCAAATTGAGATATGCGGCTCTCACCTCTAGCAGTCTCGCATACATACTCTATGAATTGCCTTTTCTACATAATATAATGCTTAATTTCTACTGGTTAGTATCTTTGGAACAGGTAATTATATAAATATAACAACCCTGATTTAAATAATTTTTGTCACGGACTGAGAAATCTATATGCATTTAATTTTATAAATGCCAACTTATTTGTTTAATGTGGAAGTCGTGTTTCCCAGGTCTTGGACTCAAAATAGGCATGAAACAACATATGGAAATACTCGCCTCTTTTTCCTGGCGAACAGTGACCGCTTTTTGCATGAAAGCCGACAGTGCTGACAAGTTCAACTCCGTCTGAAGGTGAAACTGGCCGAGAAGATGTTCTGTTTGTGGAACCAGAGCTTTGCAACGTGCCTCGGCCAGATTAAGACGTTCTGCAGCCATACGTGTACGCGCTACTCGTGCGTCTAAATCAGGTATGGAACTATGCCCAGTATCTTTCTGGTTGCTTTCGGCTGCAGGCTGAGATATATTTTCAGAGGACATGACTCCCGAACGCTTCATGCTTTCTTCTGCTCTGATTGTAGCGTCGATCTGTTTCAATTGTAGTGTATAGAGCACGAGCAGTATTTATACGAATAAAAAAGAAAATGAAGAAGCCAAGTTTTATAGGATTATATATGATCATCTGATCCATGAGCATGTTAGGTGTGTATCATATATACCTATTTATGCGTTAAATTTCGAACCTAATCAGAAGACTTTATATAACGTAAAGCTTCTACTGCTTTGTACAAACAGTATCATAGTGTTAATGCAAAATAAAAATTAAGAATAATTTGCTGAGTGCAAATAAAATGAGTGAAAATATAGAAATTTTAGAAATCCGCGAAAATATTTTAAATCTTTATTTCAAATTTTAATAACCGAACTAAAAAGCAAAGTCTTAGTTTAACTTACGAGCCGTAAATAAAAGAAAATCTACACCCCAGCGACTTGTACTAAGACGTTCCTAATTTCCTCTTTCTTTATCAAAACACGAATTAAATTTGACTTTGGGATATTAATTCAATTTATAAAAATAGCGCTTTGCACATCACTTTTGAAATCCTCGTCACAGGCTGACTCCAGTTGAGCATTTAGGCTGTTTGTTGAATGAAGATTGCTTTTGCTAATGGCAGGAAAATGCGATTGCACTAATTTGAAACTGAAGCTAGCTCCAGTAAAAGATTAAGAACATCGGTTTAAGATTGACTTATTAATTGGCTTATTATTCAAGTTATGACTAATCAATTATTAAGAATATAGTCTTTCTAAATTTCATCTCTAACTACTCGTTTGCTTTTAAATCTATTAATGATTTGAACACTTATTTGGTATCTTGCACCCCCACCCTATCTACTGAGATCATTCTAATAATACATCATTTCAATTGGGAAATCCTTATTCAGCCACTCTATTCTCACTTAATTAGATGAAAATAAGTTACCGAAATGCACAGACACACATGTGACACGCAAATATCTAGTGAAAGGTCAATCTGAAGTATAAATATTATGGCTAGTGGAAATAACGCGCTTGCTTCATTAGTTTCGTTTGTTAAACTTGTGAGGCATATTGCAAATGAGGAAGGCTAACGGTAAGTTTAGCCGAAATATTTTAGCAAAAGAAAACTACTGGAACAATGAAAGCTGCGTTAACCAAAACGCAGATTAGGTAATTTTGGGTGTTTATATTTTAATAATAAAATGTAGAATTTTAAATTTTAGAAACTAATGTAAACATCGACCAGGACGAATGAAAGTGAAATAAATCAGTTAGTGGTTCACTTACGTAGTAAGATGGATTTCGTCTAACTCATAGAACATCATGTCACCTTAATAAATCGAAAAATGTTAACAAATCTCATGGACCCGTTTTGTGATGCAATTATTAGATAGATTGGGGAGGTGAGCATTACCCTGTTTGCCTTACCTCCTCAAGTTCCTTTGCGTCACGTTCAATTTCACGCTCAAGGTTGCCGAGTAACGTTCCAATGCCGTCACTTTCATTCGACCATTCCGCCCAGTCTGTGTTCAAAGCGTCGATATATTGACGTTCGATGTCTAGCCACTGTCCCGTACACTCCCATCGAAACATTAACATTTCACTCGCATCCTAAAATACGAGGTGGCAAGCATTTCAAACAGGTGTGACAATTGAAAACATTTTTGCGATGACCAAGAATTCTAAGTAAACAATCAAATTGTTCACAAATTGTTCAAATAAACAATAGTACAAATTCATTGCATAAGTGCAAATATGTTTATTGGTAGCAAAGCTGCATAGGAGGCATACGCATAAATCCCATATAATATTTATCGCTTTGGGTGGGAGTTTGGCTTCCATGTAAATTCTGTTAAACAAAATATGAGTAAAGTTTTAATTTGACGTCATGTACTAGGTTTTCCGTACCTAGTAAGATATTTTGTTCAAATTGTACCGCAAAGGTATGCGAAATCAGTCATGAAAAAATGGTATATTTCGTCAATAAATGTGGGAACAGTGAGCAGTGTGATCAAGCAGTGTTAGAGACTAATTTCGATGAAGATTTCGATAGCGCGTCATCCATGTCAGAAATGGGCTCACAAACAATTGTTCGGTGCATATTATATACAGGAGCCAGTCTTTGATGCCGCATCTCAAGATATATTTTTATGAAGTTAACTTCATTACTGATTGAATACAAGTTTGTGTAGCATATTGTAACGTCCAATTGACCCACATTCCCTGGCCAAATATACAGTAGGTATAGGGAATAGCAAACAGGAAACGCATGTGTACATGAGATTATACCTTTCTTTCATGCTGACTTTGGTTTATACTTCTGGTCCTATTTCAACTAATTTGTCACATGATGCGCTTAGCCCAATTCCTTATTGCATGTAAATGTATTAGTTTCCGCAATCATTAATTGGTAAATTTGAAAGCAATGCATATTAAATTTAAAAATTGAAAGAGAAAAATTTTTTTATAAAGATTATCATTAATCAGATCAAATTCAATGTAATAAAATATATAGCTATGCTGATATAGCGTAACCTAAATTTGCCTATTAATAAACAACTTCCAGATAAGCTTTAAAAAATATTAATACTGATAACGTATAATACTCGAACATTATTTAAACAAACAAACTAAATTTTAAATTATACGAATTATCTAAGTTGTTATAACTTTCGATGATTTGCTTTTTTAAATATTTTATTTGAAGAGTACTGCAATATAGTAGCTTTCACGAAGTCATTCATAGCGCACTTAATTGGAGTATTCACATTAAGGCTATAGCAAATCAACTTAGTGTAAATAAAAAAGATTTAAAATGAAATAAAATTTTGTGGCAGGAAAAAGATTAGGAGAGAAACTATGGACCAAATGTGTAAATTAAATGACGTAAATTTTCTTTTCTAATGATGATATTGTATTTTAATAATTTTGACAAACCAAGTTCAGTTCCATAAAGCTTAAATTCTATTATATTATACCGAGGACTTTATATTTGATTCATTGTGGACATTGGTTCACAGAAGGCAAAAGCTATAAACTAAAACTGGAATAAAATAACTAAAAGTATTCCTCAGAGGGAAATGGTAAATTTGCCATGGGTTATTCCCGTATATCTTTTGTGTTGTAGACAATCATTAATTTTCAATGGTATCATTAAGTAGAGATATATAATTTCAATTGATGCTGCAATAACTATATCAGTCGGCGAAGATATTTCATAATTGTCTTAATTATTTTATCATTATCAAAATTAATATATAAATAATAATTTTAACGTTAGCATCCTCATCAGCAGCGTCATCATAAGTAAAAACAAGAATAAAACCCTGTTATTATTATTAATATTATTAATTATTATCATCATAGTAATAATGGTTAATATTATTGTCGATTTAGTTTTTATTATTGATTTTGTTGTTGATAATGTTATAATTATTAATGTTATTTTGGTCATTGTTCTTAATCTAAATCGTATTCCTTTTTCTATTCATATTCCTATAATCATTCGTAATGTTTTTTAATTCTTATTAGTTTTCTTATTCTAATTACAAAATAGTGTGTTTCACAAAGAGCAAACGCGAGAGAAAACAGTAAATTAGTACAAAATGAAAAAAATTTCGCGTGTTTTATTAAATCTACTCTTGTTGAACTACTTTAATCGTTGAAAGCTTCAGGGAATTAAATTCTCTCCGCTATACAGATGAATGTTCGTAATAAAAATATATAAATCAAACGTAGCTCACTTACCCGGATAGACGGCCAAATGAGGAGGCGTAATGCGACTGAACTAAAATGCTCATAGACCTTCTTCCACACGATCTTGCGTTCTGTCTGCCTAGAAGCATGTCTTGATTTCAATTGTTCCACAACTTCATAATTTTGCGGTGAATCTTCACGCGAAACAATTTCAGCGGTGTGCTCCAATTCAGTGAGGTAAGGATCTAATCGACGCACTAACTTTAAGAAGTCTTCTAGACGACCAACTAATGACCGGCATGATTCACGATGTGAATGAAATGCAGTCACGAGAGCTCGGTGCCTTTGACGTATTACTAACAATGTCGAACCAGCCTTTGTTACTTCAGCACTAATATATCTGTTTATGATGAAGTGCAGATAGAGAAATCAAAAATTTATTTCCAATACCGTCAATTGCATTTTCGTAGTTCAAATAAGAATAATCGAAGCTTTCTTCATTTTAGTTTTTAAAAAAATACTCTAGCAGAAGATACTTAAAAATAGTGAATTCTTTCGAAAAAGAACACCAATAAGGTAATTGCCTTAAAGATTAAATTTAAAAAGTTCGTATTTGATATATTCCAGGATTGGGTCGTTGCGCCTTTACCTACTTTTGAATAACCAGTAAGTGCGAAGCAATTTTATACATTGAAATAAATCCTCTTCTTGTGAATTTGACCGCATTTTTCTTGTGCGGGACAATTGATGGCACTCTTAGGTCGGTAAAATCTTGAATGTTGTTCATTTTCAGGTGCTCTAATTATTGGCCTCAATTGATGGGTTCTCACTTGTCCCTTCTTTTTTAAGCATTCCAACCCTGCCATCAGCTGATTGTCTGAAAATGACGTTGGAACAAGATTTTCCATTGTACAGTGGAAAATCTTGTTCCAACGTCATTTTCAGACAATCAGCTGATGGAAGGCTTAAAAAAGAAGGGACAAGTGAGAACCCATCAATCGAGGCCAATAATCAGACCACCTGAAAAGGAACAAAATTCAAGATTTTACCGACCTAAGAGTACCATCAATTGTCCCACACACGAAAAATGCGGTCAAATCTCCAACAAGAAGGACAGCACTGCGTAAAGAGATTCATCATTTAAAAAATAAATCTTCTGCTCGATCTATTTTGTATCATACCGGTCACACATGATATAACCTGTTACAGGATATACCATGCATATACATAACTCCAAACTGCCGTAAAGTAATTTTAAATACTGTTGCGCAATCGTAATACTGTGGTGGTACATTTTAAATAATAACCCGCAACTTTCGTGGATGGTCGAAATAATTTACGATAAAATTTAAGAAATTGAAATAAATGATATTCCTACTCAAAAACTATATTTTATATAAAATTTAAAATATTACATCAATAAATGTGATTATGTAAATTAAAATCAATGAATTTGTTATACTATAAAGTATGAAACATGCATGTAACGCATTTTAGGCATAAGCTCTACGAAACCAACAGGTGAGACAATTTGGCCGAATTGATTACGACATTCTACAGATTCAGAAGTAACTTTACATAACGTCAAGGATTCAACAAACAATGATTGTGCGAGTGGCGATAACAAAGTGTAAACTTATGTTTGCGAGATTGATATAAGGAGCAATCATATTTTATGCAGCCAGTTTCACAAAATAGAAGGTCGAAACCCGTCAAAGTCAAACGTTATTAATTTAACGTATACACTACCTTGACAAAGATAATTCGCTAACGCCCACAGAATAAAATTGTTAAAAAAGAACCAATCACGCATACCGCAATCAAAAAGCTCACCTGCTCTCCATTTCGTCGCTGTCAGAGGCTTTCACCTGAATCCGGCCATGTTGGGCGACTAACTCTTCAAACTGCAAATCCAGGTTGTCCAACTTGTGCCTTGAGGTGTCTAAACATTCGACACTTGTTTGTACGGCTTTCAGCCAGTTATTCGCTTCAGCCTGAGCTGCGGTTGCAGCAGATTCGCAGGCTCCGGGATCTTTTGGTTGCAGATTGCCATGCGCCTGTGTCCCACCACTTGTTTGCATGGCCAAATCTTTCTCTTGATTCTGGAGAAAGTTGTCATATTCTTGCAGACCGGTGTAGAAAACTTCCCAGCGGGCCTCAGCAGTACGCAACTTCTGCAAACGACCATTTAACTCCTGAAATAACGGGGAATATTTATAGGGAAAGAAAAGTTAAGAGATTGAACGCGAATGATAGCTCTTTAATTCCAAAATCCGCCGCAAATCTCCAGCTATTGGCAGCAATAAAAGTTTGACTTTACACATGATTATTTATTCACCTAGTGGACAAATATTTATCCCACGAGTGGAAATTCCATAAACTTAATTAATTTTGCAAAATTCAGATAAAAATCAATCCCTATTTTCCTAATCATTTATAAAATAGCAAGGCAGGCATCAGTCGCAAATACCAACGTGCTTCGAATTTCCATGATTATCACCAGGACACGGTGGCAAACTGACCAATTGGGTTCAAACCGCAAATCATATACAAAATATGGAAAATCCTATATTCGGCCCTCGCCTCCAGTTATCACGCATAATTTTTACCTAATTTTAAATGTTGGCTACATACTTTGATTCACCGGATTTTAAACTAATACAGTTCTTTTCTTAACTAAAATTTGCTAGCTTGATATAAGCACCAATCCTAATTTATTCAACTACACACAAAACGGCAAATTTTACGGCTTTCAAACTTACAGACGTTTTACGGCCTTTCATGATTACGAGCAAAGCAAAACTGAAAACTGACTGGCAGAGAATCAAACCGTAATGCGCGCATGAGAAAAAAATATTATATATGGGACTCTCACTCCTATTAGTCTCGCATACGATTGCATACATATATACAAATTCTCCCAATTTTAAAATCAAATGTAAAATTGACAGCAAATGTATATGAATTATGTTTAGTTGTAAGACTAAAGGTTACATTATGCACGTTGAATATTCGTCTTCTTACAAGTTGTAAAGCATATTAAACTTGTAGATTTACCTAATTAGTTGAAGTTCATGATATAGCCAGACACTAATTTCTCTGATTACGTTATCCATTTTGGATTCAACAAGGTGTTTTGACTGACTTCAGTTTGACTACGAATATCTCTATTACCGATTTCGGAAGCCTTTTCAACGGAAAGCAAATCCCCCAAGCAATTTGACAAATAATATGTCAAGTGGTAGATTTAGTTTGAACTGTCTCATTTATACATATTGATAGACCTTTTTAACACAACCGTCTTTAAACTAGGTAGGTGTACGACATATATGTGTGTGTATGTCTCTGCGTAAGTAAAGTAATGTGACAGTTTAAGCTAAATTTACAACTTGACATAATGATTACTATAATAAAGGTTACGATCTTGATATAAACAACTGATCCATTAAATACTTGCATTGTCAGTATAAATTAAGAATTGTATAGTGTAGAAAACGCAATTCGTCCAGAAGAACAGTTTCGTCCTTATTGGGAACTCATTACGTACTGGCAAGAATTTTCCATGAAAATGGGCACGTCTGCGTCCGAATCTGGTGCTCTAACACTTGAGCCACCCTGCCACACCATACACACAATTTTCAGTTATATACTAATTAATGTCACTTTGTTAACTTTGGGTACAGTTGGATGCCATATTAGCTCCACCTAAAAGAAAAACGACCAAACAAGTGAAATTAGTTCCACACAATACAATTATTAGTTAATACTGACATATGTAAGCAATTAATGGGGCATGCGCTTATATCAAGATAGCAACCTTGATTATAATAATTGTTATCACCGCCCGCTCAACCAATCTTTGCTTAATTATATGAATGTTCATTTCAGTACCACTTGCCCATGTAGTATTGTGTCTGTTCAGTAATGTCAAATTGGGGATGGTCTGTTGGAACTTTGGGTCTAAATGGATGTCATATCAGCTCTAACTAAAAGAAAAATGACTAACCAAGTTACATTAGTTGGTGTATAACTGAAAATTGTGTGTGGTGTGCGTCAGGACAGCTCAAATGTTAGAAAACCAGATTCCGATGCAGACGTGCCTAGGTTCGAGCCCTGTCCGAGGCAAATTCTGGTCAGTACGTGATGAGTTCCCAATAAGGACGATACCGGTCTTCTGGATGAATTGTCTTTTCTGCATTATAATATTCTTAGTTTATACTAATATAGGCAAGTAATTAATGGGTCAGGTACATATATCAATATCGCAACCTTGATTTTAGTAATTGTTATCACCGCCCGCGCAATAAATATTCGCTAAATGACATATTGATTATCAAATTGTTTGTTGGATGTGCTGCCCGTTCAAAACGGCTTCCGAAACTGGAAGTCGAAATATTCGGAGTCAAATTGAAGACCGTGGATGCAAATACATTGTTGAGCCAAACAAGGTTAAGATAATTAATCTATTTCTTGTCGTGCAACATTTAAAAGATATATATTAATTTCACTAATTAACAGAAGCTAAGAAACTAATACATCCAGAAAGCGAATAATGTACCAGTCTCTATTTGAATTAAAGAATCATTATATGCGTAGTTGGCGATAAAATTTATTTATTTCCATTAAGTTTGCTCACTTTAGATAAAATCAAACTCCATATTCTCCAAGCAGTCACACAAAAGTGCAAATGTACCGTCAGTAACAAATATTAACCCCCAATTGTGTTATATATTCGAAAAATGTTAGATACTTTTTCTTGTGGAGAACTTACATATATGTAATTTTATAATAGGTGTTGCGCATCTAGTAACAAATTAGATCAATTATGACCAGAAGGATAAACCAAATACAGCATGAAAGCAAGTTATAATATCATGTACACGTTTGTTTAGTGCTTACTGGCGATTCATTATTAGGATCCGGTATTGCGCCCACTGTATATTTTGGTAATAAATGTGAAACATTGCTAGTAGCGTATAGCGACTCTACAGCCATTGTGTTGGCACCATGACCCTTTTCGGTAACCATAGTTTTGGTATCAGGTACTGACTCAACGACCATGGTTATGGTATAATTTATTGGCTCGGTATATATTATATATAGTGCGTTGACTTTAAAGTCGCAATGTCGAAGACTTTGTGTGAAGTAAACTTCACTATTACTAGTATAAACAACTGTGTAGGGGATTGTACCGTTCAACTGTACTACAGTCCTCATCTAAATATATATTGAGAATAGAAGCTGATACTACGTCCTATACCTTCTATATATTTAGTAAAGAAATGTAGGGCAGTTGTACTTCATATAAAGCCATTGTCAATGTAACTTCAAAGCCGAAATGCAGTGGTAAATATAGAGCAGCCCTCTAAAGGGTATGCTAAATTTCACCTAAATTGAGAATAGCAAATAATTTAAATTACCACTCATTCCAGCAAATGCATACACTCTGGACTTGATCGACATCATTATTTGCTGCTTTCAGCGTTAAGGATCCATAAATTTGTACAACCTAGTGTTTTAACTTGAAGCTAACACCAATTGCATCTTTAAATCAATCGTACACCAGACTATCTGCATTCAGTTACGAATAGTTAAGTCCAGAGTTTATGGATTTATTGGAGGAACAGTTGTTCACAAGTAGTATTAATTCTCAATTATGATGAAATGTGGCTTATCTCGAAATCCACTGATCATATTTTTTTATACAAGCAGATATTGGAATGTAATTCGGGATCAGTTTGAATTAATTTGTTACTAGGTACATAATACTTAATACACTAATGCATTTATATATATATATATATATATATTCAGGTTCTCTGAAACAAGCAATATATAATGGTTGAAGTACATTGACATGATAAATATCAGAACATGAAATCCTACTGAATACAGGCATCAAATCGCAAATTAAATATAATAAATTTAGAATAAGAAATAAATCCCCAAACACAAGTAGTGCCGTATAAAGGTTACACCACTTTTATGTCTAACGCAAAATCATTGCGTAGTCACGATCGTAACCTATTTCGTTAGTCATCACGTTATTTAAAGTATTAATTTAGGCAATTGATGATTTCACGCATTGTAATAATAATTTCCGATATGAATACAATTTTTAAACTATGATTTACCAACTATATATATATATATATATATATATATATATATATATATATATATATATATATATATATATATATATATATATATATATATATGTTAAATAGTCACTCAATATAAAATTTTTTGTCAGATGCAAGTACGGATGCGCTTAACATCAGATGAAATACACACCCCTGTGTTTCACACCTCATGTTGCCTCACATAAATCGATTAGACAGCCACGACACCGCTCTCTGCTTATGGCTGTAGCGTATTGATGCAAAAAACTGGAAAAATTATACTACGATAGAATTATTGTGACCACATACCTTACGCGAAAATTCAATCTCATTCTCGAGTCGTTTAATTGTGGCATCGATTTCTGCCACCTTTTCAGGGGTAGCTTTAATTTTCATTTGAGTGGCGACTAGACGCAGTGCAGACAAGTCGGCCTCAGCCGAGTCAAGAGCCACCAATTGAGCTTCAACAGCTGAAACCTGTGTTCGAACAACAGCCTGGCCTGCGGCTGTGGCAACTTCAATGCTGGTTGAAACAAGGCCAGCAGGACCCGCGGCCATTGTACGCGCTGCCCAATCCTAAAAGGTGAATAGATTTACTCATTAATTAGAAAAAGGTAAAAAATGCCCAGAGCAGACTAAATAATTTTACAATACAACAGACAGTCTGTAGGTAATTGTGTATAAGGTTTTTTGCTCACCTAGTAACCAATTAGTTCAGATTTAACCAGAAGGATAAACCAAAGTTAGCATTAACAGAAGGTATGATCTCGTTTGCACATTCGTTTCGTGCCTACTAGAAACCCATGAGTCGGAGCCAGTAATACACCCAGTACTCATTACATATTTGCCAGAGGTATGTGGGTCAATTGGATGGTAGTTACATGATAGTTTATAACTCAATACTTTCCATTTAAAGTCATCTGACGTGGATGACGCAAAAAATTTAATCTGTTGACTGCTTTCGTGAATAAATAGAAAAACAATACGTCAGACAAAACATATATAGATGCTTTTAAACACTCAAAATAAACGAAAAATATGTAATAATATGGATAGCATTATATAAATGTGGACAGTAAGATAAATAGAACGGAGACAGATATATATATATATATATATATATATATCTTTGAATATAGATAAAGATATAGACGAATATATATAAATGTACATATATAGTCAGATAGGCAGAATGATATGTAGGTAGATAACTAGACAGTTAATTAGATAGATAGATAGATAGATAGATAGATAGAACTACAGATACAACTATATATATATATGTATATATATAGAAAATGCTAAAATATATATATATATATGCATATAAATGCAAATTGTTATTATATATATAACCAATGGTATATAATATATATATATATATATATATATATATATATATATATATATATATATATATATATATCGAAATTTAGATAGATACATAAAAGAAAAAGGAATGTAGATTAATGAACAAATGTATAGATAATCATCATCATCATCCTGCACAGCCATATAAAATCCAAAAATTCACTATTGTTTCACTGCCATATAACGATAAGTAGCGAACATTTTAATTCGTATTGTTCATAGTGAAATGTGGACTGTAAAAGAACAATAAGTATTAATAGATTGGTAGACAAGTTTATAAAGAGATACAATGGATAGTCGCATAGATAAATTGTTATACATACAAATAAATTGTCAGAAAGTCATTTACGATAAAAAGATCGAAATGTAGTTCGATTGAAAGACTGATAGGTTGATGATTAGGTCCACAGTAAATTAAATTTGTAGAACAATAAACAAACCAGAAGTAAGATAGAAAAGTCAGAGAAATAGGCAGATATTTAAGCTGATAGACAAATTTAATTATATATATATATATATATATATATATATATATATATTTACGTAGTTAGATGGATAGAAAATGCTAAGATAGATAGTAATATAAGCATATAGACAAAAAGAAAATAAACATATAGATCGATATGTAGAAAAAAATATCTTGGAATATAGATAAAGATATTGACGAATAGATATAAATGTACATATATAATCAGACAGGCAGAATGATATGTAAGTAGATAACTAGACGGTTAGTTAGATGTATAGAAGGATAGATATATAGGTAAAACTACAGATACAACTATATATATATATGTATATATATAGAAAATGCTAATATATATATATATATATACATATATATGCAAATTGTTATTATATATATAACCAATGGTATATATATATATATATATATATATATATATATATATATATATATATATATATATATATAGAAACATATATATTTACATATATATATTTACACATATATATGTAAATAGAGATGTGTATATATACGAACGTATGGAGGGATTGATGGATGGATAAATGAAAATAATGATAGAAGAATAAGAATGCAGTTAGGTATGCCGGTAGTTATGTAGAGAGACTAGACTTTGGTAGAGAAATGAAAATTCATGGATTTCTTTCTCACTTGTGCTGTTAAATCAAAGCCGAGCTCAGTGAGCTCTAGTCTGAGATCAACGCTACTCTCTGAGTTGACACCAGCTGCATTGACAATGTTAGCTGCATTACTAAGAACTGAAGCAAGGGCTGCTGCTGCACTTGCGCTACCTTTGCCAGCCAAAAGATGTTTCGCCCCAGCCAGCATATTCTGCAGACGATCCTTTGTCTCTTCAAATTCTTCGTAGGCTTCTGCCGCCTTTCGCAGACCTTAGCAACAAGAGAGATTAAACAAAATTTGAGTATTCAAATTTAAATTATTTCTTAGATAGTACAACTTTTCAGCGGTGAGCTAATTAATATGCAAATATATATAACATATTAGAAAATCAGTAAAAAAATTGAAATTGGATGAGAGTGGTACACCCAAGTCGGTATGAACAAATTGCATAACCTCATGTACACACGCGCTTCGTGCTTAATGACGACTCATAGGTAGGTGCCGGTACAATGCCAGCTACCCACTATATATTTGATCAAGAAATATTTGAAGGATGGACGGTACAATCTACTGTACAAATGTGCATATATATGCATAAATATAATGGCAGCATGAAATAAACAATGCTTAATTTAGCAAAGTCAACTCATCAGATCGAACGGTTTCGTCCTTATTGGAAATTGGTTGGTACTTGGAAGAATTTGCTACGATTGAGACATATTGCTTTGAAACTTACACTCATACCACTGCGCCGATTCTGCTATGCAATGCACTCACTTTTTATTCGTGTACTAAACTCTTTTATTGTTAGACTTCCATTAAGTCGGATTCTTGTTAGCATCTGTTCAACGTAAAATGCTAACCAGTGAAATTTGCTCCACCTAAAGTAAACCCTAACGAAAACATCATTTGGCTTAAGAAGGAAAATTAGTTTACGTGCGGTGGAATGTGTCAAAGTCTCAGAAACAAATGTGCTCCTGACCGAACCACAGTCGCGGCAAATTCGGGCAAGTTTTTGACAACTTCCCGTTAAGAGCAACCCAATCTATTTGATGAAATGTGTTTGTTACAATATGTAATCCTCAATTTAAAATGTGACCGTATATTTCAAAATCTTGCCATATGACTTCAATTCAATCTATATTCAGGCATTTTGTGCTTTAATGTTAATTACTTATTTTTCACTTCGCTTCATAATTAATGACCATTGCCCACGTACATGAATGTGTACGCGCTGAAATGGATGGGTATATGTGTTTAAATTGTGTTTGCTTTACAATTAAGCAGTAATGTGCGATTGGTGGTAACAATTTTTAAAATCAAATTTGTTTACTTGAACTAAACAACAATGCCATTGTATCTACAGGCAGTCGCACGCACTGATGCATTAATACCATCCGTGATAATCAGCAGAACACGAAGGAAAACTGACTAACGTGGATCAAACCACAATTCATGTATTAGATATGGAGAGTCAGATATGCGGCTTTCAAATGTAGTAGACACACATACATTGTACCTGACTGAAAATATCGGCTACACAGTTTTCATGCAGTCACGAACATGAACTTTTTGCGGTTTTAGCAAAATTCGCATAAGTTAAACAAATAAATAATCATTGATTTCGCGGGTGGTGATAAAAATTATTTAAATAAAGTGTGTATGCTTTAAATAAACACCAATCTCAAAGTAAATAGCCAGTCGCACAAAATGGAATTAAGCTTAAATTTTAACAAATTGTTCTCGTAATACAATTATAAAACTTTCAAAGTTCTAGATTATTTACAATACACTCAATTGCAAATCCACGGTGTGTATGTTTCCTTGATCCATTTGGAGCCGTCTCTCTGTAGGCGCCAACACGACGTGTATTATACCCTAAAAATTGAGCCTGGCTCAGTCTTCTAAACTGAACTCTATTTTCACTTGATAGAGCTTGTCTTGTTGACGCCTTCACAGCGACAATGTCAAACAGATCAAGGAAACTTATACGGTGTGCATTCGGAAACAATGGCGGCACAATTTATTGTAAACCGCGTAAGTAAAAATCGGCCGCCGGTGCCCAAACGAACATGGGCGGCCAATATGTGTGAACAGACGGCGCACAGTTATCAGCATTGCTTCAAAGTTATTACCTTATAAGTTAATGAATACATAGATTCCATTTATAAGGTAAGACAGTGCTATTAATAGATCGTGTTAGACTGGCAAGTTCGAAACAAGTAACATGGAATCATTAAGAGAAGAAAAATGGCCATATCCTAAGATTTAGAACTAGTTGAGTTATGCATATCCTCTACTTAACTCTTATTTAGATTTGAGTTTATTAAACAGGTTGAAAATATCAAGGTAGGACAATCATAAGCTCCGCCATTTGGTGTTCAATTTGCGCATTACCTAAAGCCAAATCCCCCAGAGTGCACGCGTCGCAGGCCAAATTTAGCTGCTAGTTATCTGGATGGTATATAATTTATGTGGAATGGTGGTAATGAAAGCCTGAAGAAATTCTTTTTTATAACTAATTTAATGCGATTATTTAAAATGACATACGAAAGGTAAATATAAACAAACTTGCCATACTTAAACGTAAAAATAATCAATAATTAGTGTGGATTAGAAAAAGATTTTCTCATAAAAGACATTCATTAAGATAGTTTTCATTCTTTATTATAAGTGATTTATAAGTGATTTGAGAATCAAGCTTATACCATATGCAAGCTTAGGCATAGCAATGCTTGCAAATACACTCGTACAGAAGATTCTACCATCCAACTATCTCACATTTCTTGATAAAATATTTAATATGTAATAGGCGAATTTTCGGCTTCTACTAATGGGTCGTCGATAAGCACGAGTTACGTGTGTACACGAGAACATAATTTTTGTTCATTATATATTTGAAATATCCTTCTGGTCCTGGCTAGATTAATTTGCAACTAGATACACGATAACTGATACACAACTGAGTACATACTAATTCTCTGCAACAAACAGTATAAAACAAAAATAACAAATTTGCAGCTATAGCAAAACAGTTTTAAGTTTCACAATTAAAATATTGTAGATAGCGCGGTTGCTGATTGCATTTTTTTAAAATTAAGTTTTCGGACTGGAGATAACTTCCAATTCTATTGTATCTAATTACTTGCAAAATATAATTTGATTTTTGTAAGTCGCGTGATCTGATGGTTATGGTTCATGATTTAACACATTTCTGAGGCATACAATTTGCAATACAATTAATCCACCATTGATTGCGCGGGTGGTGGTAGTATTTCTATCAATCAAGTTTGCGATCTTGAAGTAAACACCAACCCCATTGCATTTAACCAGTCGTAAAAAAAGGAAAACTATAGCCAATCAGCACGCACTGATGCGTTTCGTACTTCCATTATCATCATCGGAGTACGACGGCAAACTGACTAGCGAGGATGAAACCGCATTGCATATTAATGGAAAGCAAAATTAGATATGCGGCTCTCACCTCTAGTAGTCTTGCATACATTGTACTTGCCTGGAAATGTCGTCTGCACCATTTCTATGCAGTCACG